>JACSYO010001284.1:0-63054 GCA_016806645.1 Ophiodon elongatus | reverse complement strand
GTCTGGTGTACAGGGTCTCTGGGTCATAACTGTCTGGTGTACAGGGTCTCTGGGTTGTAACTGTCTGGTGTACAGGGTCTCTGTGTTGAGCTGTAACTGTCTAAGTGTACAGGGTCTCTGGGTTGAGCTGTAACTGTCTAAGTGTACAGGGTCTCTGGGTTGTAACTGTCTGGTGTACAGGGTCTCTGGGTTAAGTTTTAACTGTGTGGTGTACAGGGTCTCAGGGTTATAATTGTCTGGTGTACAGGGTCTCTGGGTTGTAACTGTCTGGTGTAGAGGGGCTCTGGGTTGTAACTGTCTGGTGTAGAGGGTCTCTGGGTTGTAACTGTCTGGTGTACAGGGTCTCTGGGGTGTAATTGTCTGGTGTACAGGGTCTCTGGGTCGTAACTGTCTGGTGTAGAGGGTCTCTGGGTTGTAACTGTCTGGTGTACAGGGTCTCAGGGTTGAGCTGTAACTGTCTCATGTACAGGGTCTCTGGGTTGTAATTGTCTGGTGTACAGGGTCTCTGGGTTGAGCTGTCTGGTGTACAGGGTCTCTGGGTTGAGCTGTAACTGTCTAAGTGTATAGGGTCTCTGGGTTGTAACTGTCTGGTGTACAGCGTCTCTGGGTTAAGTTTTAACTGTGTGGTGTACAGGGTATCAGGGTTATAATTGTCTGGTGTACAGGGTCTCTGGGTTGTAACTGTCTGGTGTAGAGGGTCTCTGGGTTGTAACTGTCTGGTGTACAGGGTCTCTGGGTTGTAATTGTCTGGTGTACAGGGTCTCTGGGTCGTAACTGTCTGGTGTACTGGGTCTCTGGGTTGTAATTGTCTGGTGTACAGGGTCTATGGGTCGTAACTGTCTGGTGTACAGGGTCTCTGGGTCGTAACTGTCTGGTGTACAGGGTCTCTGGGTTGTAACTGTCTAGTGTACAAGGTCTCAGGGTTGAGCTGTAACTGTCTCGTGTACAGGGTCTCTGGGTTGTAATTGTCTGGTGTACAGGGTCTCTGGGTTATAATTGTCTGGTGTACAGGTTCTCTGGGTTGTAATTGTCTGGTGTACAGGGTCTCTGGGTTGTAATTGTTTGGTGTACAGGGTCTCTGGGTCGTAACTGTCTGGTGTACAGGGTCTCTGTGTTGTAACTGTCTGGTGTACAGGGTCTCTGTGTTGTAACTGTCTGGTGTACAGGGTCTCCGGGTTGAGCTGTAACTGTCTAAGTGTACAGGGTCTCTGGGTTGTAACTGTCTGGTGTACAGGGTCTCTGGGTTAAGTTTTAACTGTGTGGTGTACAGGATCTCAGGGTTATAATTGTCTGGTGTACAGGGTCTCTGGGTTGTAACTGTCTGGTGTAGAGGGTCTCTGGGTTGTAACTGTCTGGTGTAGAGGGTCTCTGGGTTGTAACTGTCTGGTGTACATGGTCTCTGGGTTGTAATTGTCTGGTGTACAGGGTCTCTGGGTTGAGCTGTAACTGTCTCGTGTACAGGGTCTCTGGGTTGTAATTGTCTGGTGTACAGGGTGTCTGTGTTATAATTGTCTGGTGTACAGGGTCTCTGGGTTATAATTGTCTGGTGTACAGGGTCTCTGGGTTGTAACTGTCTAGTGTACAGGGTCTCTGGGTTGTAATTGTCTGGTGTACAGGGTCTCTGTGTTGTAACTGTCTGGTGTACAGGGTCTCTGGGTTGAGCTGTAACTGTCTAAGTGTACAGGGTCTCTGGGTTGTAACTGTCTGGTGTACAGGGTCTCTGGGTTGTAATTGTCTGGTATACAGGGTCTCTGGGTTGTAATTGTCTGGTATACAGGGTCTCTGGGTCGTAACTGTCTGGTGTACAGGGTCTCTGGGTTGTAACTGTCTAGTGTACAGGGTCTCAGGGTTGAGCTGTAACTGTCTCGTGTACAGGGTCTCTGGGTTGTAATTGTCTGGTGTACAGGGTTTCTGGGTCGTAACTGTCTGGTGTACAGGGTCTCTGGGTCGTAACTGTCTGGTGTAGAGGGTCTCTGGGTTGTAACTGTCTGGTGTACAGGGTCTCTGTGTTGTAACTGTCTGGTGTACAGGGTCTCTGGGTTGAGCTGTAACTGTCTAAGTGTACAGGGTCTCTGGGTAGTAACTGTCTGATGTAGAGGGTCTCTGGGTTGTAACTGTCTGGTGTACAGGGTCTCTGTGTTGTAACTGTCTGGTACAGGGTCTCTGGGTTGAGCTGTAACTGTCTAAGTGTACAGGGTCTCTGGGTTGTAATTGTCTGGTGTACAGGGTCTCTGGGTCGTAACTGTCTGGTGTACAGGGTCTCTGGGTCGTAACCGTCTGGTGAGGGTCTCTGGGTTGTAACTGTCTGGTACAGGGTCTCTGGGTTGTAATTGTCTGTACAGGGTCTCTGGGTCGTAACCGTCTGGTGTACAGGGTCTCTGGGTTGTAAAAATTGTCTGGTGTACAGGTTCTTGCCGAGCTGTAACTGTCTATGTACAGGGTCTCTGGGTTGAGCTGTAACTGTCTAAGTGTACAGGGTCTCTGGGCTGTAACTGTCTAGTGCACAGGGTCTCTGGGTTGTAACTGTCTGGCACATAATTCTCAGCTGTGAACCTGCTCCAGTGGAGGGTCTCTGGGTTGTAACTGTCTGGTGTACAGGGTCTCTGTGTTGTAACTGTCTGGTGTACAGGGTCTCTGGGTTGAGCTGTAACTGTCTAAGTGTACAGGGTCTCTGGGTTGCATCGTCTGCACATGGTCTGGGTCGTAACCGTCTGGTACAGGGTCTCTGGGTCGTAACTGTCTGGTGTAGAGGGTCCTGGGTTGTAACTGTCTGGTGTACAGGGTCTCTGGGTTGTAATTGTCTGGTGTACAGGGTCTCTGGTCGTAACTGTCTGGTGTCACAGGGTCTCTGTGTTGTAACTGTCTGGTGTACAGGTTCTCTGGGTTGAGCTGTAACTGTCTAAGTGTACAGGGTCTCTGGGTTGAGCTGTAACTGTCTAAGTGTACAGGGTCTCTGGGTTGTAACTGTCTAGTGTACAGGGTCAGTTGTAACTGTCTGTGTACAGGGTCTCTGGGTTGTAACTGTCTGGTGTAGAGGGTCTCTGGGTTGCAACTGTCTCGTGTACAGGGTCTCTGGGTTGTAATTGTCTGGTGTACAGGGTCTCTGGGTTATAATTGTCTGGTGTACAGGGTCTTTGGGTTGTAACTGTCTGGTGTACAGGGTCTCTGGGTTGTAACTGTCTGGTGTACAGGGTCTCTGGGTTGTAACTGTCTGGTGTACAGGGTCTCTGGGTTGTAATTGTCTGGTGTACAGGGTCTCTGGGTCGTAACTGTCTGATGTAGAGGGTCTGTGGGTTGTAACTGTCTGGTGTACAGGGTCTCTGGGTTGTAACTGTCTGGTGTAGAGGGTCTCTGGGTTGTAACTGTCTGGTGTACAGGGTCTCTGGTTTGTAATTGTCTGGTGTACAGGGTCTCTGGGTTGTAACTGTCTGGTGTACAGGGTCTCTGGGTTGTAACTGTCTGGTGTAGAGGGTCTCTGGGTTGTAACTGTCTGGTGTACAGGGTCTCTGGTTTGTAATTGTCTGGTGTACAGGGTCTCTGGGTTGTAATTGTCTGGTGTACAGGGTCTCTGGGTCGTAACTGTCTGATGTAGAGGGTCTGTGGGTTGTAACTGTCTGGTGTACAGGGTCTCTGTGTTGTAACTGTCTGGTGTACAGGGTCTCTGGGTTGAGCTGTAACTGTCTAAGTGTACAGGGTCTCTGGGTTGTAACTGTCTGGTGTACAGGGTCTCTGGGTTAAGTTTTAACTGTGTGGCGTACAGGGAATCAGGGTTATAATTGTCTGGTGTACAGGGTATCTGGGTTATAACTGTCTGGTGTACAGGGTCTCTGGGTTGTAACTATCTGGTGTAGAGGGTCTCTGGGTTGTAACTGTCTGGTGTACAGGGTCTCTGGGTTGTAACTGTCTGGTGTACAGGGTCTCTGGGTTGTAATTGTCTGGTGTACAGGGTCTCTGGGTCGTAACTGTCTGGTGTACAGGGTCTCTGGGTTTTAATTGTCTGGTGTACAGGGTCTCTGGGTTGTAACTGTCTGGTGTACAGGGTCTCTGGGTTGTAACTGTCTGGTGTACAGGGTCTCTGGGTTAAGTTTTAACTGTGTGGTGTACAGGGTCTCAGGGTAATAATTGTCTGGTGTACAGGGTCTCTGGGTTGTAACTGTCTGGTGTAGAGGGTCTCTGGGTTGTAATTGTCTGGTGTACAGGGTCTCTGGGTAGTAACTGTCTGGTGTACAGGGTCTCTGGGTTGTAATTGTCTGGTGTACAGGGTCTCTGGGTCGTAACTGTCTGATGTAGAGGGTCTGTGGGTTGTAACTGTCTGGTGTACAGGGTCTCTGTGTTGTAACTGTCTGGTGTACAGGGTCTCTGGGTTGAGCTGTAACTGTCTAAGTGTACAGGGTCTCTGGGTTGTAACTGTCTGGTGTACAGGGTCTCTGTGTTGTAACTGTCTGGTGTACAGGGTCTCTGGGTTGTAACTGTCTGGTGTACAGGGTCTCTGGGTTAAGTTTTAACTGTGTGGTGTACAGGATCTCAGGGTTAAGTTAACTGTGTGGTACAGATCTCAGGTTGTAATTGTCTGTACAGGGTCTCTGGGTTGTAACTGTCTGGTGTAGAGGGTCTCTGGGTTGTAACTGTCTGGTGTACAGGGTCTCTGGGTTGTAACTGTCTGGTGTACATGGTCTCTGGGTTGTAATTGTCTGGTATACAGGGTCTCTGGGTTGTAATTGTCTGGTGTACAGGGTCTCTGGGTTGTAACTGTCTGGTGTACAGGGTCTGGGCTGTAACTGTCTAGTGGGTGTGGGTCTCAGGGTTGAGCTGTAACTGTCTCAGTGTACAGGGCTCTGGGTTGTAAATCATGTACAGGGTCTCTGTGTTGTAACTGTCTGGTGTACAGGGTCTCTGGGTTGAGCTGTAACTGTCTAAGTGTACAGGGTCTTGGTTGTAACTGTCTGGTGTACAGGGTCTCTGGGTTGTAACTGTCTGGTATACAGGGTCTCTGGGTTGTAATTGTCTGGTATACAGGGTCTCTGGGTCGTAACTGTCTGGTGTACAGGGTCTCTGGGTTGTAACTGTCTAGTGTACAGGGTCTCATGGTTGAGCTGTAACTGTCTCGTGTACAGGGTCTCTGGGTTGTAATTGTCTGGTGTACAGGGTCTCTGGGTTGTAACTGTCTGGTGTACAGGGTCTCTGGGTTGTAACTGTCTGGTGTAGAGGGTCTCTGGGTTGTAACTGTCTGGTGTACAGGGGCTCTGTGTTGTAACTGTCTGGTGTACAGGGTCTCTGCTGAGCTGTAACTGCCTATGTACAGGGTCTCTGGGTTGAGCTGTAACTGTCTAGGTGTACAGGGTCTCTGGGTTGTAACTGTCTGGTGTACAGGGTCTCTGGGTTGTAACTGTCTGGTGTACAGGGTCTCTGGGTACTGTAACTGTCTAGTGTACAGGGTCTCTGGGTTGTAACTGTCTGGTGTACAGGGTCTCTGGTCGTAACTGTCTGGTGTACAGGGTCTCTGGGTTGTAACTGTCTGGTGTACAGGGTCTCTGGGTTGTAACTGTCTGGTGTACAGGGTCTCTGGGTTGTAACTGTCTGGTGTACAGGGTCTCTGGGTCGTAACTGTCTGGTGTACAGGGTCTCTGGGTTGTAACTGTCTGGTGTACAGGGTCTCTGGGTTGAGCTGTAACTGTCTAAGTGTACAGGGTCTCTGGGTTGAGCTGTAACTGTCTAAGTGTACAGGGTCTCTGGGTTGTAACTGTCTGGTGTACAGGGTCTCTGGGTTGTAACTGTCTGGTGTACAGGGTCTCTGGGTTGTAACTGTCTGGTGTACAGGGTCTCTGGGTTGTAACTGTCTGGTGTACAGGGTCTCTGGGTTGTAACTGTCTGTGTACAGGGTCTCTGGGTTGTAACTGTCTGGTGTACAGGGTCTCTGGGTTGTAACTGTCTGGTGTACAGGGTCTCTGGGTTGTAACTGTCTGGTGTACAGGGTCTCTGGGTTTGTAACTGTCTGGTGTACAGGGTCTCTGGGTTTGTAACTGTCTGGTGTACAGGGTCTCTGGGTTGTAATTGTCTGGTGTACAGGGTCTCTGGGTTGTAATTGTCTGGTGTACAGGGTCTCTGGGTTGTAACTGTCTGGTGTACAGGGTCTCTGGGTTGTAACTGTCTGGTGTACAGGGTCTCTGGTTTGTAATTGTCTGGTGTACAGGGTCTCTGGGTTGTAATTGTCTGGTGTACAGGGTCTCTGGGTCGTAACTGTCTGATGTAGAGGGTCTGTGGGTTGTAACTGTCTGGTGTACAGGGTCTCTGGGTTGTAACTGTCTGGTGTACAGGGTCTCTGGGTTGAGCTGTAACTGTCTGGTGTACAGGGTCTCTGGGTTGTAACTGTCTGGTGTACAGGGTCTCTGGGTTGTAACTGTCTGGTGTACAGGGTCTCTGGGTTGTAACTGTCTGGTGTACAGGGTCTCTGGGTTGTAATTGTCTGGTGTACAGGGTCTCTGGGTTGTAACTGTCTGGTGTACAGGGTCTCTGGGTTGTAACTGTCTGGTGTACAGGGTCTCTGGGTTAAGTTTTAACTGTGTGGCGTACAGGGAATCAGGGTTATAATTGTCTGGTGTACAGGGTATCAGGGTTATAATTGTCTGGTGTACAGGGTCTCTGGGTTGTAACTATCTGGTGTAGAGGGTCTCTGGGTTGTAACTGTCTGGTGTACAGGGTCTCTGGGTTGTAACTGTCTGGTGTACAGGGTCTCTGGGTTGTAATTGTCTGGTGTACAGGGTCTCTGGGTCGTAACTGTCTGGTGTACAGGGTCTCTGGGTTTTAATTGTCTGGTGTACAGGGTCTCTGGGTCGTAACTGTCTGGTGTACAGGGTCTCTGGGTTGTAACTGTCTGGTGTACAGGGTCTCTGTGTTGTAACTGTCTGGTGTACAGGGTCTCTGGGTTAAGTTTTAACTGTGTGGTGTACAGGGTCTCAGGGTAATAATTGTCTGGTGTACAGGGTC
Organism: Ophiodon elongatus; assembly: GCA_016806645.1. Taxonomy (NCBI): domain Eukaryota; kingdom Metazoa; phylum Chordata; class Actinopteri; order Perciformes; family Hexagrammidae; genus Ophiodon; species Ophiodon elongatus. Next base: position 56,070 of record JACSYO010001284.1, on the reverse strand, counting down.
TCTGGGTTGTAACTGTCTGGTGTAGAGGGTCTCTGGGTTGTAATTGTCTGGTGTACAGGGTCTCTGGGTAGTAACTGTCTGGTGTACAGGGTCTCTGGGTTGTAATTGTCTGGTGTACAGGGTCTCTGGGTCGTAACTGTCTGATGTAGAGGGTCTGTGGGTTGTAACTGTCTGGTGTACAGGGTCTCTGTGTTGTAACTGTCTGGTGTACAGGGTCTCTGGGTTGAGCTGTAACTGTCTGGTGTACAGGGTCTCTGGGTTGTAACTGTCTGGTGTACAGGGTCTCTGGGTTGTAACTGTCTGGTGTACAGGGTCTCTGGGTTAAGTTTTAACTGTGTGGTGTACAGGGTATCAGGGTTATAATTGTCTGGTGTACAGGGTCTCTGGGTTGTAACTGTCTGGTGTAGAGGGTCTCTGGTTTGTAATTGTCTGGTGTACAGGGTCTCTGGGTCGTAACTGTCTGGTGTACAGGGTCTCTGGGTTGTAACTGTCTGGTGTACAGGGTCTCTGGGTTAAGTTTTAACTGTGTGGCGTACAGGGAATCAGGGTTATAATTTTCTGGTGTACAGGGTATCAGGGTTATAATTGTCTGGTGTACAGGGTCTCTGGGTTGTAACTGTCTGGTGTAGAGGGTCTCTGGGTTGTAACTGTCTGGTGTACAGGGTCTCTGGGTTGTAACTGTCTGGTGTACAGGGTCTCTGGGTTGTAATTGTCTGGTGTACAGGGTCTCTGGGTCGTAACTGTCTGGTGTACAGGGTCTCTGGGTTGTAACTGTCTGGTGTACAGGGTCTCTGGGTCGTAACTGTCTGGTGTACAGGGTCTCTGGGTTGTAATTGTCTGGTGTACAGGTTCTCTGGGTTGAGCTGTAACTGTCTAAGTGTACAGGGTCTCTGGGTTGAGCTGTAACTGTCTAAGTGTACAGGGTCTCTGGGTTGTAACTGTCTGGTGTAGAGGGTCTCTGGGTTGTAATTGTCTGGTGTACAGGGTCTCTGGGTCGTAACTGTCTGATGTAGAGGGTCTCTGTGTTGTAACTGTCTGGTGTACAGGGTCTCTGGGTTGTAACTGTCTGGTGTACAGGGTCTCTGGTTTGTAACTGTCTGGTGTACAGGGTCTCTGGGTCGTAACTGTCTGGTGTACAGGGTCTCTGGGTTAAGTTTTAACTCTGTGGCGTACAGGGAATCAGGGTTATAATTGTCTGGTGTACAGGGTATCAGGGTTATAATTCTCTGGTGTACAGGGTCTCTGGGTTGTAACTGTCTAGTGTAGAGGGTCTCTGGGTTGTAACTGTCTGGTGTACAGGGTCTCTGGGTTGTAACTGTCTGGTGTACAGGGTCTCTGGGTTGTAATTGTCTGGTGTACAGGGTCTCTGGGTCGTAACTGTCTGGTGTACAGGGTCTCTGGGTTTTAATTGTCTGGTGTACAGGGTCTCTGGGTCGTAACTGTCTGGTGTACAGGGTCTCTGGGTTGTAACTGTCTGGTGTAGAGGGTCTCTGGGTTGTAATTGTCTGGTGTACAGGGTCTCTGGGTCGTAACTGTCTGGTGTACAGGGTCTCTGGGTTGACTGTAACTGTCTGGTGTACAGGGTCTCTGGGTTGTAACTGTCTGGTGTACAGGGTCTCTGGGTTGTAACTGTCTGGTGTACAGGGTCTCTGGGTTGTAACTGTCTGGTGTACAGGGTCTCTGGGTCGTAACTGTCTGGTGTACAGGGTCTCTGGGTCGTAACTGTCTGGTGTAGAGGGTCTCTGTGTTGTAACTGTCTGGTGTACAGGGTCTCTGGGTTGAGCTGTAACTGTCTAAGTGTACAGGGTCTCTGGGTTGAGCTGTTACTGTCTAAGTGTACAGGGTCTCTGGGTTGTAACTGTCTGGTGTAGAGGGTCTCTGGTTTGTAATTGTCTGGTGTACAGGGTCTCTGGGTCGTAACTGTCTGGTGTACAGGGTCTCTGGGTTGTAACTGTCTGGTGTACAGGGTCTCTGGGTTAAGTTTTAACTGTGTGGTGTACAGGGTATCAGGGTTATAATTGTCTGGTGTACAGGGTCTCTGGGTTTTAATTTCTGGTGTACAGGGTCTCAGGGTTGAGCTGTAACTGTCTCGTGTACAGGGTCTCTGTGTTATAACTGTCTGGTGTACAGGGTCTCTGGGTTGAGCTGTAACTGTCTAAGTGTACAGGGTCTCTGGGTTGTAACTGTCTGGTGTAGAGGGTCTCTGGGTTGTAACTGTCTGGTGTACAGGGTCTCTTGGTTGTAATTGTCTGGTGTACAGGGTCTCTGGGTCGTAACTGTCTGGTGTACAGGGTCTCTGGGTTGTAATTGTCTGGTGTATAGGGTCTCTGGGTCGTAACTGTCTGGTGTACAGGGTCTCTGGGTTGAGCTGTAACTGTCTAACTGTACAGGGTCTCTGGGTTGTAACTGTCTGGTGTATAGGGTCTCTGGGTTAAGTTTTAACTGTGTGGTGTAAAGGGTCTCAGGGTTATAATTGTCTGGTGTACAGGGTCTCTGGGTTGTAACTGTCTGGTGTACAGGGTCTCTGTGTTGTAACTGTCTGGTGTAGAGGGTCTCTGGGTTGTAACTGTCTGGTGTAGAGGGTCTCTAGGTTGTAACTGTCTGGTGTACAGGGTCTCTGGGTTGTAATTGTCTGGTGTACAGGGTCTCTGGGTCGTAACTGTCTGGTGTACAGGGTCTCTGGGTCGTAACTGTCTGGTGTAGAGGGTCTCTGGGTTGTAACTGTCTGGTGTACTGGGTCTCTGTGTTGTAACTGTCTGGTGTACAGGGTCTCTGGGTTGAGCTGTAACTGTCTAAGTGTACAGGGTCTCTGGGTTGAGCTGTAACTGTCTAAGTGTACAGGGTCTCTGGGTTGTAATTGTCTGGTGTACAGGGTCTCTGGGTTGAGCTGTAACTGTCTAAGTGTATAGGGTCTCTGGGTTGTAACTGTCCGGTGTACAGCGTCTCTGGGTTAAGTTTTAACTGTGTGGTGTACAGGGTATCAGGGTTATAATTGTCTGGTGTACAGGGTCTCTGGGTTGTAACTGTCTGGTGTAGAGGGTCTCTGGGTTGTAACTGTCTGGTGTATAGGGTCTCTGGGTCGTAACTGTCTGGTGTACAGGGTCTCTGGGTTGTAATTGTCTGGTGTACAGGGTCTCTGGGTCGTAACTGTCTGGTGTACAGGGTCTCTGGGTTGTAATTGTCTGGTGTACAGGGTCTCTGGGTCGTAACTGTCTGGTGTACAGGGTCTCTGGGTCGTAACTGTCTGGTGTACAGGGTCTCTTGGTTGTAACTGTCTAGTGTACAAGGTCTCAGGGTTGAGCTGTAACTGTCTCGTGTACAGGGTCACTGGGTTGTAATTGTCTGGTGTACAGGGTCTCTGGGTTATAATTGTCTGGTGTACAGGGTCTTTGGGTTGTAACTGTCTAGTGTACAGGGTCTCTGGGTTAAGCTGTAACTGTCTAGTGTACAGGGTCTCTGGGTTGTAATTTTCTGGTGTACAGGGTCTCAGGGTTATAATTGTCTGGTGTACAGGTTCTCTGGGTTGTAATTGTCTGGTGTACAGGGTCTCTGGGTTGTAATTGTTTGGTGTACAGGGTCTCTGGGTTGTAATTGTCTGGTGTACAGGGTCTCTGGGTTGTAATTGTCTGGTGTACAGTGTCTCTGTGTTGTAACTGTCTGGTGTACAGGGTCTCTGTGTTGTAACTGTCTGGTGTACAGGGTCTCTGGGTTGAGCTGTAACTGTCTAAGTGTATAGGGTCTCTGGGTTGTAACTGTCTGGTGTACAGCGTCTCTGGGTTAAGTTTTAACTGTGTGGTGTACAGGGTATCAGGGTTATAATTGTCTGGTGTACAGGGTCTCTGGGTTGTAACTGTCTGGTGTACAGGGTCTCTGGGTTAAGTTTTAACTGTGTGGTGTACAGGGTATCAGGGTTATAATTGTCTGGTGTACATGGTCTCTGGGTTGTAACTGTCTGGTGTACAGGGTCTCTGGGTTGTAATTGTCTGGTGTACAGGGTCTCTGGGTCGTAACTGTCTGGTGTACAGGGTCTCAGGGTTGAGCTGTAACTGTCTCATGTACAGGGTCTCTGGGTTGTAATTGTCTGGTGTACAGGGTCTCTGTGTTGTAACTGTCTGGTGTACAGGGTCTCTGGGTTGAGCTGTAACTGTCTAAGTGTACAGGGTCTCTGGGTTGAGCTGTAACTGTCTAAGTGAACAGGGTCTCTGGGTTGTAATTGTCTGGTGTACAGGGTCTCTGGGTCGTAACTGTCTGATGTAGAGGGTCTCTGGGTTGTAATTGTCTGGTGTACAGGGTCTCTGGGTCGTAACTGTCTGGTGTACAGGGTCTCTGGGTTGAGCTGTAACTGTCTAAGTGTACAGGGTCTCTGGGTTGAGCTGTAACTGTCTAAGTGTACAGGGTCTCTGGGTTGTAATTGTCTGGTGTACAGGGTCTCTGGGTCGTAACTGTCTGATGTAGAGGGTCTCTGGGTTGTAACTGTCTGGTGTACAGGGTCTCTGGGTCGTAACTGTCTGGTGTACAGGGTCTCTGGGTCGTAACTGTCTGGTGTACAGGGTCTCTGGGTCGTAACTGTCTAGTGTACAGGGTCTCTGGCTTAAGCTGTAACTGTCTAGTGTATAGGGTCTCTGGGTTGTAATTGTCTGGTGTACAGGGTCTCAGGGTTATAATTGTCTGGTGTACAGGTTCTCTGGGTTGTAATTGTCTGGTGTACAGGGTCTCTGGGTTGTAATTGTCTGGTGTAGAGGGTCTCTGGGTTGTAAGTGTCTGGTGTAGAGGGTCTCTGGGTTATAACTGTCTGGTGTACAGTGTCTCTGGGTTGTAATTGTCTTGTGTACAGGGTCTCTGGGTCTTAACTGTCTGGTGTACAGGGTCTCTGGGGTGTAATTGTCTGGTGTACAGGGTCTCTGGGTTGTAACTGTCTGGTGTAGAGGGTCTCTGGGTTGTAACTGTCTGGTGTACAGGGTCTCAGGGTTGAGCTGTAACTGTCTCATGTACAGGGTCTCTGGGTTGTAATTGTCTGGTGTACAGGGTCTCTGTGTTGTAACTGTCTGGTGTACAGGGTCTCTGGGTTGAGCTGTAACTGTCTAAGTGTACAGGGTCTCTGGGTTGAGCTGTAACTGTCTAAGTGTACAGGGTCTCTGGGTTGTAATTGTCTGGTGTACAGGGTCTCTGGGTCGTAACTGTCTGATGTAGAGGGTCTCTGGGTTGTAACTGTCTGGTGTACAGGGTCTCTGTGTTGTAACTGTCTGGTGTACAGGGTCTCTGGGTTGTAACTGTCTGGTGTACAGGGTCTCTGGGTTGTAACTGTCTGGTGTACAGGGTCTCTGGGTTGTAACTGTCTGGTGTACAGGGTCTCTGGGTCGTAACTGTCTGTTGTACAGGGTCTCTGGGTTGTAATTGTCTGGTGTACAGGGTCTCTGGGTCGTAACTGTCTGGTGTACAGGGTCTCTGGGTCGTAACTGTCTGGTGTACAGGGTCTCTGGGTTGTAACTGTCTAGTGTACAAGGTCTCAGGGTTGGGCTGTAACTGTCTCGTGTACAGGGTCTCTGGGTTGTAATTGTCTGGTGTACAGGGTCTCTGGGTTATAATTGTCTGGTGTACAGGGTCTTTGGGTTGTAACTGTCTAGTGTACAGGGTCTCTGGCTTAAGCTGTAACTGTCTAGTGTACAGGGTCTCTGGGTTGTAATTGTCTGGTGTACAGGGTCTCAGGGTTATAATTGTCTGGTGTACAGGTTCTCTGGGTTGTAATTGTCTGGTGTACAGGGTCTCTGGGTTGTAATTGTCTGGTGTACAGGGTCTCTGGGTCGTAACTGTCTGGTGTACAAGGTCTCAGGGTTGAGCTGTAACTGTCTCGTGTACAGGGTCTCTGGGTTGTAATTGTCTGGTGTACAGGGTCTCTGGGTTATAATTGTCTGGTGTACAGGGTCTTTGGGTTGTAACTGTCTGGTGTACAGGGTCTCTGGGTTGTAACTGTCTGGTGTACAGGGTCTCTGGCTTGTAACTGTCTGGTGTACAGGGTCTCTGGGTTGTAACTGTCTAGTGTACAAGGTCTCAGGGTTGAGCTGTAACTGTCTCGTGTACAGGGTCTCTGGGTTGTAATTGTCTGGTGTACAGGGTCTCTGGGTTATAATTGTCTGGTGTACAGGGTCTTTAGGTTGTAACTGTCTGGTGTACAGGGTCTCTGGGTTGTAACTGTCTGGTGTACAGGGTCTCTGGGTTGTAACTGTCTGGTGTACAGGGTCTCTGGGTTGTAACTGTCTGGTGTACAGGGTATCAGGGTTATAATTGTCTGGTGTACAGGGTCTCTGGGTTGTAACTGTCTGGTGTACAGGGTCTCTGGGTTGTAACTGTCTGGTGTACAGGGTCTCTGGGTCTGTAACTATCTGGTGTACAGGGTCTCTGGGTTGTAATTGTCTTGTGTACAGGGTCTCTGTGTTGTAACTGTCAGGTGTACAGGGTCTCTGGGTTGAGCTGTAACTGTCTAAGTGTACAGGGTCTCTGGGTTGAGCTGTAACTGTCTAAGTGTACAGGGTCTCTGGGTTGTAATTGTCTGGTGTACAGAGTCTCTGGGTCGTAACTGTCTGATGTAGAGGGTCCCTGGGTTGTAACTGTCTGGTGTACAGGGTCTCTGTATTGTAACTGTCTGGTGTACAGGGTCTCTGGGTTGAGCTGTCTGGTGTACAGGGTCTCTGGGTTGAGCTGTAACGGTTTAAGTGTACAGGGTCTCTGGGTTGAGCTGTAACTGTCTAAGTGTACAGGGTCTCTGGGTTGTAACTGTCTGGTGTACAGGGTCTCTGGGTTAAGTCTTAACTGTCTGGTGTACAGGGTCTCTGGGTTATAACTGTCTGGTGTACAGGGTCTCTGGGTTGTAACTGTCTGGTGTACAGGGTCTCTGGGTTGTAACTGTCTGGTGTACAGGGTCTCTGGGTCGTAACTGTCTGGTGTACAGGGTCTCAGGGTTGTAACTGTCTGGTGTACAGGGTCTCTGGGTTTCTGGTGTACAGGGTCTCTGTGTTGTAACTGTCTGGTGTACAGGGTCTCTGGGTTGAGCTGTAACTGTCTAAGTGTACAGGGTCTCTGGGTTGAGCTGTAACTGTCTGGTGTACAGGGTCTCTGTGTTGTAACTGTCTGGTGTACAGGGTCTCTGGGTTGAGCTGTAACTGTCGAAGTGTACAGGGTCTCTGGGTTGAGCTGTAACTGTCTAAGTGTACAGGGTCTCTGGGTTGAGCTGTAACTGTCTGGTGTACAGGGTCTCTGTGTTGTAACTGTCTGGTGTACAGGGTCTCTGGGTTGTAACTGTCTGGTGTACAGGGTCTCTGGGTTAAGTTTTAACTGTGTGGTGTACAGGGTCTCAGGGTTATAATTGTCTGGTGTACAACACAGGGTCTCTGGGTTGTAACTGTCTGGTGTAGAGGGTCTCTGGGTTGTAATTGTCTGGTGTACAGGGTCTCTGGGTTGTAATTGTCTGGTGTAGAGGGTCTCTGGGTTGTAACTGTCTGGTGTAGAGGGTCTCTGGGTTATAACTGTCTGGTGTACAGTGTCTCTGGGTTGTAATTGTCTTGTGTACAGGGTCTCTGGGTCTTAACTGTCTGGTGTACAGGGTCTCTGGGGTGTAATTGTCTGGTGTACAGGGTCTCTGGGTTGTAACTGTCTGGTGTAGAGGGTCTCTGGGTTGTAACTGTCTGGTGTACAGGGTCTCAGGGTTGAGCTGTAACTATCTCATGTACAGGGTCTCTGGGTTGTAATTGTCTGGTGTACAGGGTCTCTGTGTTGTAACTGTCTGATGTAGAGGGTCTCTGGGTTGTAACTGTCTGGTGTACAGGGTCTCTGTGTTGTAACTGTCTGGTGTACAGGGTCTCTGGGTTGAGCTGTCTGGTGTACAGGGTCTCTGGGTTGAGCTGTAACTGTCTAAGTGTACAGGGTCTCTGGGTTGAGCTGTAACTGTCTCAGTGTATAGGGTCTCTGGGTTGTAACTGTCTGGTGTACAGGGTCTCTGGGTTAAGTTTTAACTGTGTGGTGTGCAGGGTCTCAGGATTATAATTGTCTGGTGTACAGGGTCTCTGGGTTGTAACTGTCTGGTGTAGAGGGTCTCTGGGTTGTAACTGTCTGGTGTAGAGGGTCTCTGGGTTGTAACTGTCTGGTGTACAGGGTCTCTGGGTTGTAATTGTCTGGTGTACAGGGTCTCTGGGTCGTAACTGTCTGGTGTACAGGGTCTCTGGGTTGTAATTGTCTGGTGTACAGGGTCTCTGGGTTGTAATTGTTTGGTGTACAGGGTCTCTGGGTCGTAACTGTCTGGCGTAGAGGGTCTCTGGGTTGTAACTGTCTGGTGTAGAGGGTCTCTGGGTTGTAACTGTCTGGTGTAGAGGGTCTCTGGGTTGTTACTGTCTGGTGTACAGGGTCTCTGGGTCGTAATTGTCTGGTGTACAGGGTCTCTGGGTCGTAACTGTCTGGTGTAAAGGGTCTCTGGGGTGTAATTGTCTGGTGTACAGGGTCTCTGGGTCGTAACTGTCTGGTGTAGAGGGTCTCTGGGTTGTAACTGTCTGGTGTACAGGGTCTCTTTGTTGTAACTGTCTGGTGTCGAGGGTCTCTGGGTTGTAACTGTCTGGTGTAGAGGGTCTCTGGGTTGTAACTGTCTGGTGTACAGGGTCTCTGGGTCGTAACTGTCTGGTGTACAGGGTCTCTGGGTTGTAATTGTCTGGTGTACAGTGTCACTGGGTCGTAACCGTCTGGTGTACAGGGTCTCTGGGTCGTAACTGTCTGGTGTAGAGGGTCTCTGGGTTGTAACTGTCTGGTGTACAGCGTCTCTGTGTTGTAACTGTCTGGTGTACAGGGTCTCTGTGTTGTAACTGTCTGGTGTACAGGGTCTCTGGGTTGTAACTGTCTGGTGTACAGGGTCTCTGGGTTAAGTTTTAACTGTGTGGTGTGCAGGGTCTCAGGATTATAATTGTCTGGTGTACAGGGTCTCTGGGTTGTAACTGTCTGGTGTAGAGGGTCCCTGGGTTGTAACTGTCTGGTGTACAGGGTCTCTGGGTTGTAACTGTCTGGTGTACAGGGTCTCTGGGTTGTAATTGTCTGGTGTACAGGGTCTCTGTGTTGTAACTGTCAGGTGTACAGGGTCTCTGGGTTGAGCTGTAACTGTCTAAGTGTACAGGGTCTCTGGGTTGAGCTGTAACTGTCTAAGTGTACAGGGTCTCTGGGTTGTAATTGTCTGGTGTACAGAGTCTCTGGGTCGTAACTGTCTGATGTAGAGGGTCCCTGGGTTGTAACTGTCTGGTGTACAGGGTCTCTGTATTGTAACTGTCTGGTGTACAGGGTCTCTGGGTTGAGCTGTCTGGTGTACAGGGTCTCTGGGTTGAGCTGTAACGGTTTAAGTGTACAGGGTCTCTGGGTTGAGCTGTAACTGTCTAAGTGTATAGGGTCTCTGGGTTGTAACTGTCTGGTGTACAGGGTCTCTGGGTTAAGTTTTAACTGTGTGGTGTACAGGGTATCAGGGTTATAATTGTCTGGTGTACAGGGTCTCTGGGTTGTAACTGTCTGGTGTACAGGGTCTCTGGGTTAAGTTTTAACTGTGTGGTGTACAGGGTATCAGGGTTATAATTGTCTGGTGTACAGGGTCTCTGGGTTGTAACTGTCTGGTGTACAGGGTCTCTGGGTTGTAATTGTCTGGTGTACAGGGTCTCTGGGTCATAACTGTCTGGTGTACAGGGTCTCAGGGTTGAGCTGTAACTGTCTCATGTACAGGGTCTCTGGGTTGTAATTGTCTGGTGTACAGGGTCTCTGTGTTGTAACTGTCTGGTGTACAGGGTCTCTGGGTTGAGCTGTAACTGTCTAAGTGTACAGGGTCTCTGGGTTGAGCTGTAACTGTCTCGTGTACAGGGTCTCTGGGTTGTAATTGTCTGGTGTACAGGGTCTTTGGGTTGTAACTGTCTGGTGTACAGGGTCTCTGGGTTGTAACTGTCTGGTGTACAGGGTCTCTGGGTTAAGTTTTAACTGTGTGGTGTACAGGGTATCAGGGTTATAATTGTCTGGTGTACAGGGTCTCTGGGTTGTAACTGTCTGGTGTACAGGGTCTCTGGGTTGTAACTGTCTGGTGTACAGGGTCTCTGGGTTGTAATTGTCTGGTGTACAGGGTCTCTGGGTTGAGCTGTCTGGTGTACAGGGTCTCTGGGTTGAGCTGTAACTGTTTAAGTGTACAGGGTCTCTGGGTTGAGCTGTAACTGTCTGGTGTACAGGGTCTCTGAGTTAAGTTTTAACTGTGTGGTGTACAGGGTATCAGGGTTATAATTGTCTGGTGTACAGGGTCTCTGGTTTGTAACTGTCTGGTGTACAGGGTCTCTGGGTTGTAATTGTCTGGTGTACAGGGTCTCTGGGTCGTAACTGTCTGGTGTACAGGGTCTCAGGGTTGAGCTGTAACTGTCTCATGTACAGGGTCTCTGGGTTGTAATTGTCTGGTGTACAGGGTCTCTGTGTTGTAATTGTCTGGTGTACAGGGTCTCTGGGTTGTAATTGTTCGGTGTACAGGGTCTCTGGGTCGTAACTGTCTGGTGTAGAGGGTCTCTGGGTTGTAACTGTCTGGTGTACAGGGACTCAGGGTTGAGCTGTAACTGTCTCATGTACAGGGTCTCTGGGTTGTAATTGTCTGGTGTACAGAGTCTCTGTGTTGTAACTGTCTGGTGTACAGGGTCTCTGTGTTGCAACTGTCTGGTGTACAGGGTCTCTGGGTTGAGCTGTAACTGTCTAAGTGTACAGGGTCTCTGGGTTGAGCTGTAACTGTCTGGTGTACAGGGTCTCTGTGTTGTAACTGTCTGGTGTACAGGGTCTCTGGGTTGAGCTGTAACTGTCGAAGTGTACAGGGTCTCTGGGTTGAGCTGTAACTGTCTAAGTGTACAGGGTCTCTGGGTTGAGCTGTAACTGTCTGGTGTACAGGGTCTCTGTGTTGTAACTGTCTGGTGTACAGGGTCTCTGGGTTGTAACTGTCTGGTGTACAGGGTCTCTGGGTTAAGTTTTAACTGTGTGGTGTACAGGGTCTCAGGGTTATAATTGTCTGGTGTACAGGGTCTCTGGGTTGTAACTGTCTGGTGTAGAGGGTCTCTGGGTTGTAATTGTCTGGTGTACAGGGTCTCTGGGTTGTAATTGTCTGGTGTAGAGGGTCTCTGGGTTGTAAGTGTCTGGTGTAGAGGGTCTCTGGGTTATAACTGTCTGGTGTACAGTGTCTCTGGGTTGTAATTGTCTTGTGTACAGGGTCTCTGGGTCTTAACTGTCTGGTGTACAGGGTCTCTGGGGTGTAATTGTCTGGTGTACAGGGTCTCTGGGTTGTAACTGTCTGGTGTAGAGGGTCTCTGGGTTGTAACTGTCTGGTGTACAGGGTCTCAGGGTTGAGCTGTAACTGTCTCATGTACAGGGTCTCTGGGTTGTAATTGTCTGGTGTACAGGGTCTCTGTGTTGTAACTGTCTGGTGTACAGGGTCTCTGGGTTGAGCTGTAACTGTCTAAGTGTACAGGGTCTCTGGGTTGTAATTGTCTGGTGTACAGGGTCTCTGGGTCGTAACTGTCTGATGTAGAGGGTCTCTGGGTTGTAACTGTCTGGTGTACAGGGTCTCTGTATTGTAACTGTCTGGTGTACAGGGTCTCTGGGTTGAGCTGTCTGGTGTACAGGGTCTCTGGGTTGAGCTGTAACTGTCTAAGTGTACAGGGTCTCTGGGTTGAGCTGTAACTGTCTCGTGTATAGGGTCTCTGGGTTGTAACTGTCTGGTGTACAGGGTCTCTGGGTTAAGTTTTAACTGTGTGGTGTGCAGGGTCTCAGGATTATAATTGTCTGGTGTACAGGGTCTCTGGGTTGTAACTGTCTGGTGTACAGGGTCTCTGGGTTGTAACTGTCTGGTGTAAGGGTCTCTGGGTTGTAACTGTGTGTACAGGGTCTCTGGGTTGTAATTGTCTGGTGTACAGGGTCTCTGGGTTGTAACTGTCTGGTGTACAGGGTCTCTGGGTTGTAATTGTCTGGTGTACAGGGTCTCTGGGTCGTAACTGTCTGGTGTAGAGGGTCTCTGGGTTGTAACTGTCTGGTGTAGAGGGTCTCTGGGTTGTAACTGTCTGGTGTACAGGGTCTCTGGGTTGAGCTGTAACTGTCTCATGTACAGGGTCTCTGGGTTGTAATTGTCTGGTGTACAGGGTCTCTGTGTTGTAACTGTCTGGTGTACAGGGTATCTGGGTTGAGCTGTAACTGTCTAAGTGTACAGGGTCTCTGGGTTGAGCTGTAACTGTCTAAGTGTACAGGGTCTCTGGGTTGTAATTGTCTGGTGTACAGGGTCTCTGGGTCGTAACTGTCTGATGTAGAGGGTCTCTGGGTTGTAACTGTCTGGTGTACAGGGTCTCTGTGTTGTAACTGTCTGGTGTACAGGGTCTCTGGGTTGAGCTGTCTGGTGTACAGGGTCTCTGGGTTGAGCTGTAACTGTCTAAGTGTACAGGGTCTCTGGGTTGAGCTGTAACTGTCTCAGTGTATAGGGTCTCTGGGTTGTAACTGTCTGGTGTACAGGGTCTCTGGGTTAAGTTTTAACTGTGTGGTGTGCAGGGTCTCAGGATTATAATTGTCTGGTGTACAGGGTCTCTGGGTTGTAACTGTCTGGTGTACAGGGTCTCTGGGTTGTAACTGTCTGGTGTAGGGTCTCTGGGTTGTAACTGTCTGGTGTACAGGGTCTCTGGGTCTGTAACTGTCTGGTGTACAGGGTCTCTGGGTTAAGTTTTAACTGTGTGGTGTACAGGGTCTCAGGGTTATAATTGTCTGGTGTACAGGGTCTCTGGGTTGTAACTGTCTGGTGTACAGGGTCTCTGGGTTGTAACTGTCTGGTGTACAGGGTCTCTGGGTTGTAATTGTCTGGTGTACAGGGTCTCTGGGTCAAGCTGGTGTACAGGTCTCTGGGTGTAAGTCTGTGTGGTCTCTGGGTTGTAACTGTCTGGTGTAGAGGGTCTCTGGGTTGTAACTGTCTGGTGTACAGGGTCTCAGGGTTGAGCTGTAACTGTCTCATGTACAGGGTCTCTGGGTTGTAATTGTCTGGTGTACAGGGTCTCTGTGTTGTAACTGTCTGGTGTACAGGGTCTCTGGGTTGAGCTGTAACTGTCTAAGTGTACAGGGTCTCTGGGTTGAGCTGTAACTGTCTAAGTGTACAGGGTCTCTGGGTAGTAACTGTCTGATGTAGAGGGTCTCTGGGTTGTAACTGTCTGGTGTACAGGGTCTCTGTGTTGTAACTGTCTGGTGTACAGGGTCTCTGGGTTGAGCTGTCTGGTGTACAGGGTCTCTGGGTTGAGCTGTAACTGTCTAAGTGTATAGGGTCTCTGGGTTGTAACTGTCTGGTGTACAGGGTCTCTGGGTTGAGCTGTCTGGTGTACAGGGTCTCTGGGTTGAGCTGTAACTGTCTAAGTGTACAGGGTCTCTGGGTTGAGCTGTAACTGTCTAAGTGTATAGGGTCTCTGGGTTGTAACTGTGTGGTGTACAGGGTATCAGGGTTATAATTGTCTGGTGTACAGGGTCTCTGGGTTGTAACTGTCTGGTGTAGAGGGTCTCTGGGTTGTAACTGTCTGGTGTACAGGGTCTCTGGGTTGTAATTGTCTGGTGTACAGGGTCTCTGGGTCGTAACTGTCTGGTGTACAGGGTCTCTGGGTCGTAATTGTCTGGTGTACAGGGTCTCTGGGTCGTAACTGTCTGGTGTACAGGGTCTCTGGGTCGTAACTGTCTGGTGTACAGGGTCTCTGGGTTGTAACTGTCTAGTGTACAAGGTCTCAGGGTTGAGCTGTAACTGTCTCGTGTACAGGGTCTCTGGGTTGTAATTGTCTGGTGTACAGGGTCTCTGGGTTATAATTGTCTGGTGTACAGGGTCTTTGGGTTGTAACTGTCTAGTGTACAGGGTCTCTGGCTTAAGCTGTAACTGTCTAGTGTACAGGGTCTCTGGGTTATAATTGTCTGGTGTACAGGGTCTCTGGGTTGTAATTGTCTGGTGTACAGGGTCTCTGGGTTGTAATTGTCTGGTGTACAGGGTCTCTGGGTTGTAATTGTCTGGTGTACAGGGTCTCTGGGTTGTAACTGTCTGGTGTAGAGGGTCTCTGGGTTTAACTGTCTGGTGTACAGGTCTCTGGGGTGTAATTGTCTGGTGTACAGGGTCTCTGGGTCGTAACTGTCTGGTGTACAGGGTCTCTGGGGTGTAATTGTCTGGTGTACAGGGTCTCTGGGTTGTAACTGTCTGGTGTACAGGGTCTCAGGGTTGAGCTGTAACTGTCTCATGTACAAGGTCTCTGGGTTGTAATTGTCTGGTGTACAGGGTCTCTGTGTTGTAACTGTCTGGTGTACAGGGTCTCTGGGTTGAGCTGTAACTGTCTAAGTGTATAGGGTCTCTGGGTTGAGCTGTAACTGTCTAAGTGTACAGGGTCTCTGGATTGTAATTGTCTGGTGTACAGGGTCTCTGGGTTGTAACTGTCTGGTGTAGAGGGTCTCTGGGTTGTAACTGTCTGGTGTAGAGGGTCTCTGGGTTGTAACTGTCTGGTGTACAGGGTCTCTGGGTCGTAACTGTCTGGTGTAGAGGGTCTCTGGGTTGTAACTGTCTGGTGTACAGGGTCTCAGGGTTGAGCTGTAATTGTCTCATGTACAGGGTCTCTGGGTTGTAATTGTCTGGTGTACAGAGTCTCTGTGTTGTAACTGTCTGGTGTACAGGGTCTCTGTGTTGCAACTGTCTGGTGTACAGGGTCTCTGTGTTGTAACTCTCTGGTGTACAGGGTCTCTGGGTTGAGCTGTAACTGTCTAAGTGTACAGGGTCTCTGGGTTGAGCTGTAACTGTCTAAGTGTACAGGGTCTGTGGGTTGTAACTGTCTGGTGTACAGGGTCTCTGTGTTGTAACTGTCTGGTGTACAGGGTCTCTGGGTTGAGCTGTAACTGTCGAAGTGTACAGGGTCTCTGGGTTGAGCTGTAACTGTCTAAGTGTACAGGGTCTCTGGGTTGTAACTGTCTGGTGTACAGGGTCTCTGGGTTAAGTTTTAACTGTGTGGTGTACAGGGTCTCAGGGTTATAATTGTCTGGTGTACAGGGTCTCTGGGTTGTAACTGTCTGGTGTAGAGGGTCTCTGGGTTGTAACTGTCTGGTGTAGAGGGTCTCTGGGTTGTAACTGTCTGGTGTACATGGTCTCTGGGTTGTAATTGTCTGGTGTACAGGGTCTCTGGGTCGTAACTGTCTGGTGTACAGGGTCTCTGGGGTGTAATTGTCTGGTGTACAGGGTCTCTGGGTCGTAACTGTCTGGTGTAGATGGTCTCTGGGTTGTAACTGTCTGGTGTACAGGGTCTCAGGGTTGAGCTGTAACTGTCTCATGTACAGGGTCTCTGGGTTGTAATTGTCTGGTGTAAAGGGTCTCTGTGTTGTAACTGTCTGGTGTACAGGGTCTCTGGGTTGAGCTGTAACTGTCTAAGTGTACAGGGTCTCTGGGTAGTAACTGTCTGATGTAGAGGGTCTCTGGGTTGTAACTGTCTGGTGTACAGGGTCTCTGTGTTGTAACTGTCTGGTGTACAGGGTCTCTGGGTTGAGCTGTCTGGTGTACAGGGTCTCTGGGTTGAGCTGTAACTGTCTAAGTGTACAGGGTCTCTGGGTTGAGCTGTAACTGTCTAAGTGTATAGGGTCTCTGGGTTGTAACTGTCTGGTGTACAGGGTCTCTGGGTTGAGCTGTCTGGTGTACAGGGTCTCTGGGTTGAGCTGTAACTGTCTAGGTGTACAGGGTCTCTGGGTTGAGCTGTAACTGTCTAAGTGTATAGGGTCTCTGGGTTGTAACTGTCTGGTGTACAGGGTCTCTGGGTTAAGTTTTAACTGTGTGGTGTACAGGGTATCAGGGTTATAATTGTTTGGTGTACAGGGTCTCTGGGTTGTAACTGTCTGGTGTAGAGGGTCTCTGGGTCGTAACTGTCTGGTGTACAGGGTCTCTGGGTCGTAATTGTCTGGTGTACAGGGTCTCTGGGTCGTAACTGTCTGGTGTACAGGGTCTCTGGGTTGTAATTGTCTGGTGTACAGGGTCTCTGGGTCGTAACTGTCTGGTGTACAGGGTCTCTGGGTCGTAACTGTCTGGTGTACAGGGTCTCTGGGTTGTAACTGTCTAGTGTACAAGGTCTCAGGGTTGAGCTGTAACTGTCTCGTGTACAGGGTCTCTGGGTTGTAATTGTCTGGTGTACAGGGTCTCTGGGTTATAATTGTCTGGTGTACAGGGTCTTTGGGTTGTAACTGTCTAGTGTACAGGGTCTCTGGCTTAAGCTGTAACTGTCTAGTGTACAGGGTCTCTGGGTTGTAATTGTCTGGTGTACAGGGTCTCAGGGTTATAATTGTCTGGTGTACAGGTTCTCTGGGTTGTAATTGTCTGGTGTACAGGGTCTCTGGGTTGTAATTGTCTGGTGTAGAGGGTCTCTGGGTTGTAAGTGTCTGGTGTAGAGGGTCTCTGGGTTGTAACTGTCTGGTGTACAGGGTCTCTGGGGTGTAATTGTCTGGTGTACAGGGTCTCTGGGTCGTAACTGTCTGGTGTAGAGGGTCTCTGGGTTGTAACTGTCTGGTGTACAGGGTCTCAGGGTTGAGCTGTAACTGTCTCATGTACAGGGTCTCTGTGTTGTAACTGTCTGGTGTACAGGGTCTCTGGGTTGAGCTGTAACTGTCTAAGTGTATAGGGTCTCTGGGTTGAGCTGTAACTGTCTGGTGTACAGGGTCTCTGGGTTGTAATTGTCTGGTGTACAGGGTCTCTGGGTTGTAACTGTCTGGTGTAGAGGGTCTCTGGGTTGTAACTGTCTGGTGTAGAGGGTCTCTGGGTTGTAACTGTCTGGTGTACAGGGTCTCTGGGTCGTAACTGTCTGGTGTAGAGGGTCTCTGGGTTGTAACTGTCTGGTGTACAGGGTCTCAGGGTTGAGCTGTAACTGTCTCATGTACAGGGTCTCTGGGTTGTAATTGTCTGGTGTACAGGGTCTCTGTGTTGTAACTGTCTGGTGTACAGGGTCTCTGTGTTGTAACTGTTACATGTGTACAGGGTCTCTGGGTTGAGCTGTAACTGTCTAAGTGTACAGGGTCTCTGGGTTGAGCTGTAACTGTCTAAGTGTACAGGGTCTCTGGGTTGTAACTGTCTGGTGTACAGGGTCTCTGTGTTGTAACTGTCTGGTGTACAGGGTCTCTGGGTTGAGCTGTAACTGTCGAAGTGTACAAGGTCTCTGGGTTGAGCTGTAACTGTCTAAGTGTACAGGGTCTGTGGGTTGTAACTGTCTGGTGTACAGGGTCTCTGGGTTAAGTTTTAACTGTGTGGTGTACAGGGTCTCAGGGTTATAATTGTCTGGTGTACAGGGTCTCTGGGTTGTAACTGTCTGGTGTAGAGGGTCTCTGGGTTGTAACTGTCTGGTGTAGAGGGTCTCTGGGTTGTAACTCTCTGGTGTACATGGTCTCTGGGTTGTAATTGTCTGGTGTACAGGGTCTCTGGGTCGTAACTGTCTGGTGTACAGGGTCTCTGGGGTGTAATTGTCTGGTGTACAGGGTCTCTGGGTCGTAACTGTCTGGTGTAGATGGTCTCTGGGTTGTAACTGTCTGGTGTACAGGGTCTCAGGGTTGAGCTGTAACTGTCTCAGGTGTACAGGGTCTCTGGGTTGAGCTGTAACTGTCTAAGTGTACAGGGTCTCTGGGTTGTAACTGTCTGGTGTACAGGGTCTCTGTGTTGTAACTGTCTGGTGTACAGGGTCTCTGGGTTGAGCTGTCTGGTGTACAGGGTCTCTGGGTTGAGCTGTAACTGTCTAAGTGTACAGGGTCTCTGGGTTGAGCTGTAACTGTCTAAGTGTATAGGGTCTCTGGGTTGTAACTGTCTGGTGTACAGGGTCTCTGGGTTGAGCTGTCTGGTGTACAGGGTCTCTGGGTTGAGCTGTAACTGTCTAGGTGTACAGGGTCTCTGGGTTGAGCTGTAACTGTCTAAGTGTATAGGGTCTCTGGGTTGTAACTGTCTGGTGTACAGGGTCTCTGGGTTAAGTTTTAACTGTGTGGTGTACAGGGTATCAGGGTTATAATTGTTTGGTGTACAGGGTCTCTGGGTTGTAACTGTCTGGTGTAGAGGGTCTCTGGGTTGTAACTGTCTGGTGTACAGGGTCTCTGGGTTGTAATTGTCTGGTGTACAGGGTCTCTGGGTCGTAACTGTCTGGTGTACAGGGTCTCTGGGTTGTAATTGTCTGGTGTACAGGGTCTCTGGGTCGTAACTGTCTGGTGTACAGGGTCTCTGGGTCGTAACTGTCTGGTGTACAGGGTCTCTGGGTTGTAACTGTCTAGTGTACAAGGTCTCAGGGTTGAGCTGTAACTGTCTCGTGTACAGGGTCTCTGGGTTGTAATTGTCTGGTGTACAGGGTCTCTGGGTTATAATTGTCTGGTGTACAGGGTCTTTGGGTTGTAACTGTCTAGTGTACAGGGTCTCTGGCTTAAGCTGTAACTTTCTCATGTACAGGGTCTCTGGGTTATAACTGTCTGGTGTAGAGGGTCTCTGGGTTGTAACTGTCTGGTGTACAGGGTCTCAGGGTTGAGCTGTAACTGTCTCATGTACAGGGTCTCTGTGTTGTAACTGTCTGGTGTACAGGGTCTCTGGGTTGAGCTGTAACTGTCTAAGTGTACAGGGTCTCTGGGTTGAGCTGTAACTGTCTAAGTGTACAGGGTCTCTGGGTTGTAACTGTCTGGTGTACAGGGTCTCTGGGTTAAGTTTTAACTGTGTGGTGTACAGGGTCTCAGGGTTATAATTGTCTGGTGTACAGGGTCTCTGGGTCGTAACTGTCTGGTGTACAGGGTCTCTGGGTTGTAATTGTCTGGTGTACAGGGTCTCTGGGTCGTAACTGTCTGGTGTACAGGGTCTCAGGGTTGAGCTGTAACTGTCTCATGTACAGGGTCTCTGGGTTGTAATTGTCTGGTGTACAGGGTCTCTGTGTTGTAACTGTCTGGTGTACAGGGTCTCTGTGTTGTAACTGTTACATGTGTACAGGGTCTCTGGGTTGAGCTGTAACTGTCTAAGTGTACAGGGTCTCTGGGTTGTAACTGTCTGGTGTACAGGGTCTCTGTGTTGTAACTGTCTGGTGTACAGGGTCTCTGGGTTGAGCTGTAACTGTCTAAGTGTATAGGGTCTCTGGGTTGTAACTGTCTGGTGTACAGGGTCTCTGGGTTGTAACTGTCTGGTGTACAGGGTCTCTGGGTTATAACTGTCTGGTGTACAGGGTCTCTGGGTTGTAACTGTCTGGTGTACAGGGTCTCTGGGTTGTAACTGTCTGGTGTACAGGGTCTCTGGGTCGTAACTGTCTGGTGTAGAGGGTCTCTGGGTTGTAACTGTCTGGTGTACAGGGTCTCAGGGTTGAGCTGTAACTGTCTCATGTACAGGGTCTCTGGGTCGTAACTGTCTGGTGTACAGGGTCTCTGTGTTGCAACTGTCTGGTGTACAGGGTCTCTGTGTTGTAACTGTCTGGTGTACAGGGTCTCTGTGTTGTAACTGTCTGGTGTACAGGGTCTCTGGGTTGAGCTGTAACTGTCTAAGTGTACAGGGTCTCTGGGTACTGTAACTGTCTAGTGTACAGGGTCTCTGGGTTGTAACTGTCTGGTGTACAGGGTCTCTGTGTTGTAACTGTCTGGTGTACAGGGTCTCAGGGTTGAGCTGTAACTGTCTCATGTACAGGGTCTCTGGGTTGTAATTGTCTGGTGTACAGGGTCTCTGTGTTGTAACTGTCTGGTGTACAGGGTCTCTGTGTTGTAACTGTCTAGTGTACAGGGTCTCTGGGTTGAGCTGTAACTGTCTAAGTGTACAGGGTCTCTGGGTTGTAACTGTCTGGTGAACAGGGTCTCTGGGTTAAGTTTTAACTGTGTGGTGTACAGGGTCTCAGGGTTATAATTGTCTGGTGTACAGGGTCTCTGGGTTGTAACTGTCTGGTGTAGAGGGTCTCTCGGTTGTAACTGTCTGGTGTAGAGGGTCTCTGGGTTGTAACTGTCTGGTGTACAGGGTCTCTGGGTTGTAATTGTCTGGTGTAAAGGGTCTCTGGGTCGTAACTGTCTGGTGTACAGGGTCTCTGGGTTGTAATTGTCTGGTGTACAGGGTCTCTGGGTCGTGACTGTCTGGTGTACAGGGTCTCTGTGTTGTAACTGTCTGGTGTACAGGGTCTCTGGGTTGAGCTGTAACTGTCTAAGTGTACAGGGTCTCTGGGTTGTAACTGTCTGGTGTACAGGGTCTCTGGTTTGTAATTGTCTGGTGTACAGGGTCTCTGGGTCGTAACTGTCTGGTGTACAGGGTCTCTGGGTCGTAACTGTCTGGTGTAGAGGGTCTCTGGGTTGTAACTGTCTGGTGTACAGGGTCTCTGTGTTGTAACTGTCTGGTGTACAGGGTCTCTGGGTTGAGCTGTAACTGTCTAAGTGTACAGGGTCTCTGGGTTGAGCTGTAACTGTCTAAGTGTACAGGGTCTCTGGGTTGTAACTGTCTGGTGTACTGGGTCTCTGTGTTGTAACTGTCTGGTGTACAGGGTCTCTGGGTTGAGCTGTAACTGTCTAAGTGTACAAGGTCTCTGGGTTGTAACTGTCTGGTGTACAGGGTCTCTGGGTCGTAACTGTCTGGTGTACAGGGTCTCTGGGTCGTAACTGTCTGGTGTAGAGGGTCTCTGGGTTGTAACTGTCTGGTGTACAGGGTCTCTGTGTTGTAACTGTCTGGTGTACAGGGTCTCTGGGTTGAGCTGTAACTGTCTAAGTGTACAGGGACTCTGGGTTGAGCTGTAACTGTCTAAGTGTACAGGGTCTCTGGGTTAAGTTTTAACTGTGTGGTGTACAGGGTATCAGGGTTATAATTGTCTGGTGTACAGGGTCTCTGGGTTGTAACTGTCTGGTGTCCAGGGTCTCTGGGTTGTAATTGTCTGGTGTACAGGGTCTCTGTGTTGTAACTGTCTGGTGTACAGGGTCTCTGGGTTGAGCTGTAACTGTCTAAGTGTACAGGGACTCTGGGTTGAGCTGTAACTGTCTAAGTGTACAGGGTATCAGGGTTATAATTGTCTGGTGTACAGGATCTCTGGGTTGTAACTGTCTGGTGTAGAGGGTCTCTGGGTTGTAACTGTCTGGTGTCCAGGGTCTCTGGGTTGTAATTGTCTGGTGTACAGGGTCTCTGGGTTTTAATTGTCTGGTGTACAGGGTCTCTGGGTCGTAACTGTCTGGTGTACAGGGTCTCTGGGTTGTAACTGTCTAGTGTACAGGGTCTCAGGGTTAAGTTTTAACTGTGTGTTGTACAGGGTCTCAGGGTTATAATTGTCTGGTGTAGAGGGTCTCTGGGTTGTAACTGTCTGGTGTAGAGGGTCTCTGGGTTGTAACTGTCTGGTGTACAGGGTCACTGGGTCGTAACTGTCTGGTGTACATGGTCTCTGGGTTGTAATTGTCTGGTGTACAGGGTCTCTGGGTCGTAACTGTCTGGTGTAGAGGGTCTCTGGGTTGTAACTGTCTGGTGTAGAGGGTCTCTGTGTTGTAACTGTCTGGTGTACAGGGTCTCTGGGTTGAGCTGTAACTGTCTAAGTGTACAGGGTCTCTGGGTTGAGCTGTAACTGTCTAAGTGTACAGGGTCTCTGGGTTGTAACTGTCTGGTGTACAGGGTCTCTGTGTTGTAACTGTCTGGTGTACAGGGTCTCTGGGTTGTAACTGTCTAGTGTACAGGGTCTCTGGGTTAAGCTGTAACTGTCTAGTGTACAGGGTCTCTGGGTTATAATTGTCTGGTGTACAGGGTCTCTGGGTTGTAATTGTCTGGTGTACAGGGTCTCAGGGTTATAATTGTCTGGTGTACAGGGTCTCTGGGTTGTAATTGTCTGGTGTACAGGGTCTCTGGGTCGTGACTGTCTGGTGTACAGGGTCTCTGTGTTGTAACTGTCTGGTGTACAGGGTCTCTGGGTTGAGCTGTAACTGTCTAAGTGTACAGGGTCTCTGGGTTGTAACTGTCTGGTGTACAGGGTCTCTGGGTTGTAATTGTCTGGTGTACAGGGTCTCTGGGTCGTAACTGTCTGGTGTACAGGGTCTATGGGTCGTAACTGTCTGGTGTAGAGGGTCTCTGGGTTGTAACTGTCTGGTGTACAGGGTCTCTGGGTTGAGCTGTAACTGTCTAAGTGTACAGGGTCTCTGGGTTGAGCTGTAACTGTCTAAGTGTACAGGGTCTCTGGGTTGTAACTGTCTGGTGTACAGGGTCTCTGTGTTGTAACTGTCTGGTGTACAGGGTCTCTGGGTTGAGCTGTAACTGTCTAAGTGTACAGGGTTTCTGGGTTGAGCTGTAACTGTCAAAGTGTACAGGGTATCTGGGTTATAATTGTCTGGTGTACAGGGTCTCTGGGTTGTAACTGTCTGGTGTAGAGGGTCTCTGGGTTGTTACTGTCTGGTGTAGAGGGTCTCTGGGTTGTAACTGTCTGGCATACAGGATCTCTGGGTTGTAATTGTCTGGTGTACAGGGTCTCTGGGTCGTAACTGTCTGGTGTACAGGGTCTCTGTGTTGTAACTGTCTGGTGTACAGGGTCTCTGGGTTGAGCTGTAACTGTCGAAGTGTACAGGGTCTCTGGGTCGTAACTGTCTGGTGTACAGGGTCTCTGTGTTGTAACTGTCTAAGTGTACAGGGTCTCTGGGTTGTAACTGTCTGGTGTACAGGGTCTCTGGGTTGTAACTGTCTGGTGTACAGGGTCTCTGGGTTGTAATTGTCTGGTGTACAGGGTCTCTGGGTCGTAACTGTCTGGTGTACAGGGTCTCTGGGTTGTAATTGTCTGGTGTACAGGGTCTATGGGTCGTAACTGTCTGGTGTACAGGGTCTCTGGGTCGTAACTGTCTGGTGTACAGGGTCTCTGGGTTGTAACTGTCTAGTGTACAAGGTCTCAGGGTTGAGCTGTAACTGTCTCGTGTACAGGGTCTCTGGGTTGTAATTGTCTGGTGTACAGGGTCTCTGGGTTATAATTGTCTGGTGTACAGGGTCTTTGGGTTGTAACTGTCTAGTGTACAGGGTCTCTGGCTTAAGCTGTAACTGTCTAGTGTACAGGGTCTCTGGGTTGTAATTGTCTGGTGTACAGGGTCTCAGGGTTATAATTGTCTGGTGTACAGGTTCTCTGGGTTGTAATTGTCTGGTGTACAGGGTCTCTGGGTTGTAATTGTCTGGTGTAGAGGGTCTCTGGGTTGTAAGTGTCTGGTGTAGAGGGTCTCTGGGTTGTAACTGTCTGGTGTACAGGGTCTCTGGGGTGTAATTGTCTGGTGTACAGGGTCTCTGGGTCGTAACTGTCTGGTGTAGAGGGTCTCTGGGTTGTAACTGTCTGGTGTACAGGGTCTCAGGGTTGAGCTGTAACTGTCTCATGTACAGGGTCTCTGTGTTGTAACTGTCTGGTGTACAGGGTCTCTGGGTTGAGCTGTAACTGTCTAAGTGTATAGGGTCTCTGGGTTGAGCTGTAACTGTCTAAGTGTACAGGGTCTCTGGGTTGTAATTGTCTGGTGTACAGGGTCTCTGGGTTGTAACTGTCTGGTGTAGAGGGTCTCTGGGTTGTAACTGTCTGGTGTACAGGGTCTCTGGGTTGTAATTGTCTGGTGTACAGGGTCTCTGGGTCGTAACTGTCTGGTGTAGAGGGTCTCTGGGTTGTAACTGTCTGGTGTACAGGGTCTCAGGGTTGAGCTGTAACTGTCTCATGTACAGGGTCTCTGGGTTGTAACTGTCTGGTGTACAGGGTCTCTGGGTTGTAACTGTCTGGTGTACAGGGTCTCTGTGTTGTAACTGTCTGGTGTACAGGGTCTCTGGGTCTGTAACTGTTAAGTGTACAGGGTCTCTGGGTTGAGCTGTAACTGTCTAAGTGTACAGGGTCTCTGGGTTGTAACTGTCTGGTGTACAGGGTCTCTGTGTTGTAACTGTCTGGTGTACAGGGTCTCTGGGTTGAGCTGTAACTGTCGAAGTGTACAGGGTCTCTGGGTTGAGCTGTAACTGTCTAAGTGTACAGGGTCTGTGGGTTGTAACTGTCTGGTGTACAGGGTCTCTGGGTTAAGTTTTAACTGTGTGGTGTACAGGGTCTCAGGGTTATAATTGTCTGGTGTACAGGGTCTCTGGGTTGTAACTGTCTGGTGTAGAGGGTCTCTGGGTTGTAACTGTCTGGTGTAGAGGGTCTCTGGGTTGTAACTGTCTGGTGTACATGGTCTCTGGGTTGTAATTGTCTGGTGTACAGGGTCTCTGGGTCGTAACTGTCTGGTGTACAGGGTCTCTGGGGTGTAATTGTCTGGTGTACAGGGTCTCTGGGTCGTAACTGTCTGGTGTAGATGGTCTCTGGGTTGTAACTGTCTGGTGTACAGGGTCTCAGGGTTGAGCTGTAACTGTCTCATGTACAGGGTCTCTGGGTTGTAATTGTCTGGTGTAAAGGGTCTCTGTGTTGTAACTGTCTGGTGTACAGGGTCTCTGGGTTGAGCTGTAACTGTCTAAGTGTACAGGGTCTCTGGGTAGTAACTGTCTGATGTAGAGGGTCTCTGGGTTGTAACTGTCTGGTGTACAGGGTCTCTGTGTTGTAACTGTCTGGTGTACAGGGTCTCTGGGTTGAGCTGTCTGGTGTACAGGGTCTCTGGGTTGAGCTGTAACTGTCTAAGTGTACAGGGTCTCTGGGTTGAGCTGTAACTGTCTAAGTGTATAGGGTCTCTGGGTTGTAACTGTCTGGTGTACAGGGTCTCTGGGTTGAGCTGTCTGGTGTACAGGGTCTCTGGGTTGAGCTGTAACTGTCTAAGTGTACAGGGTCTCTGGGTTGAGCTGTAACTGTCTAAGTGTATAGGGTCTCTGGGTTGTAACTGTCTGGTGTACAGGGTCTCTGGGTTAAGTTTTAACTGTGTGGTGTACAGGGTATCAGGGTTATAATTGTTTGGTGTACAGGGTCTCTGGGTTGTAACTGTCTGGTGTAGAGGGTCTCTGGGTCGTAACTGTCTGGTGTACAGGGTCTCTGGGTTGTAATTGTCTGGTGTACAGGGTCTCTGGGTCGTAACTGTCTGGTGTACAGGGTCTCTGGGTTGTAATTGTCTGGTGTACAGGGTCTCTGGGTCGTAACTGTCTGGTGTACAGGGTCTCTGGGTCGTAACTGTCTGGTGTACAGGGTCTCTGGGTTGTAACTGTCTAGTGTACAAGGTCTCAGGGTTGAGCTGTAACTGTCTCGTGTACAGGGTCTCTGGGTTATAATTGTCTGGTGTACAGGGTCTTTGGGTTGTAACTGTCTAGTGTACAGGGTCTCTGGCTTAAGCTGTAACTTTCTCATGTACAGGGTCTCTGGGTTATAACTGTCTGGTGTAGAGGGTCTCTGGGTTGTAACTGTCTGGTGTACAGGGTCTCAGGGTTGAGCTGTAACTGTCTCATGTACAGGGTCTCTGTGTTGTAACTGTCTGGTGTACAGGGTCTCTGGGTTGAGCTGTAACTGTCTAAGTGTATAGGGTCTCTGGGTTGAGCTGTAACTGTCTGGTGTACAGGGTCTCTGGGTTGTAATTGTCTGGTGTACAGGGTCTCTGGGTTGTAACTGTCTGGTGTAGAGGGTCTCTGGGTTGTAACTGTCTGGTGTAGAGGGTCTCTGGGTTGTAACTGTCTGGTGTACAGGGTCTCTGGGTCGTAACTGTCTGGTGTAGAGGGTCTCTGGGTTGTAACTGTCTGGTGTACAGGGTCTCAGGGTCGTAACTGTCTCATGTACAGGGTCTCTGGGTTGTAATTGTCTGGTGTACAGGGTCTCTGTGTTGTAACTGTCTGGTGTACAGGGTCTCTGTGTTGTAACTGTCTAGTGTACAGGGTCTCTGGGTTGAGCTGTAACTGTCTAAGTGTACAGGGTCTCTGGGTTGTAACTGTCTGGTGTACAGGGTCTCTGTGTTGTAACTGTCTGGTGTACAGGGTCTCTGGGTTGAGCTGTAACTGTCTAAGTGTATAGGGTCTCTGGGTTGAGCTGTAACTGTCTAGTGTACAGGGTCTCTGGGTTGTAATTGTCTGGTGTACAGGGTCTCTGGGTTGTAACTGTCTGGTGTAGAGGGTCTCTGGGTTGTAACTGTCTGGTGTAGAGGGTCTCTGGGTTGTAACTGTCTGGTGTACAGGGTCTCTGGGTCGTAACTGTCTGGTGTAGAGGGTCTCTGGGTTGTAACTGTCTGGTGTACAGGGTCTCAGGGTTGAGCTGTAACTGTCTCATGTAC
Organism: Ophiodon elongatus; assembly: GCA_016806645.1. Classification (NCBI taxonomy): domain Eukaryota; kingdom Metazoa; phylum Chordata; class Actinopteri; order Perciformes; family Hexagrammidae; genus Ophiodon; species Ophiodon elongatus. The sequence continues at coordinate 29,901 of JACSYO010001284.1, read as the reverse complement.
AGGGTCTCTGGGTTGTAATTGTCTGGTGTACAGGGTCTCTGTGTTGTAACTGTCTGGTGTACAGGGTCTCTGTGTTGTAACTGTCTAGTGTACAGGGTCTCTGGGTTGAGCTGTAACTGTCTAAGTGTACAGGGTCTCTGGGTTGTAATTGTCTGGTGTACAGGGTCTCTGGGTTGTAACTGTCTGGTGTACAGGGTCTCTGGGTTGTAACTGTCTGGTGTACAGGGTCTCTGGGTTGTAACTGTCTGGTGTACAGGGTCTCAGGGTTGAGCTGTAACTGTCTCATGTACAGGGTCTCTGGGTTGTAATTGTCTGGTGTACAGGGTCTCTGTGTTGTAACTGTCTGGTGTACAGGGTCTCTGTGTTGTAACTGTCTAGTGTACAGGGTCTCTGGGTTGAGCTGTAACTGTCTAAGTGTACAGTGTCTCTGGGTTGTAACTGTCTGGTGAACAGGGTCTCTGGGTTAAGTTTTAACTGTGTGGTGTACAGGGTCTCAGGGTTATAATTGTCTGGTGTACAGGGTCTCTGGGTTGTAACTGTCTGGTGTAGAGGGTCTCTCGGTTGTAACTGTCTGGTGTAGAGGGTCTCTGGGTTGTAACTGTCTGGTGTACAGGGTCTCTGGGTTGTAATTGTCTGGTGTACAGGGTCTCTGGGTCGTGACTGTCTGGTGTACAGGGTCTCTGTGTTGTAACTGTCTGGTGTACAGGGTCTCTGGGTTGAGCTGTAACTGTCTAAGTGTACAGGGTCTCTGGGTTGTAACTGTCTGGTGTACAGGGTCTCTGGTTTGTAATTGTCTGGTGTACAGGGTCTCTGGGTCGTAACTGTCTGGTGTACAGGGTCTCTGGGTCGTAACTGTCTGGTGTAGAGGGTCTCTGGGTTGTAACTGTCTGGTGTACAGGGTCTCTGTGTTGTAACTGTCTGGTGTACAGGGTCTCTGGGTTGAGCTGTAACTGTCTAAGTGTACAGGGTCTCTGGGTTGAGCTGTAACTGTCTAAGTGTACAGGGTCTCTGGGTTGTAACTGTCTGGTGTACTGGGTCTCTGTGTTGTAACTGTCTGGTGTACAGGGTCTCTGGGTTGAGCTGTAACTGTCTAAGTGTACAAGGTCTCTGGGTTGTAACTGTCTGGTGTACAGGGTCTCTGGGTCGTAACTGTCTGGTGTACAGGGTCTCTGGGTCGTAACTGTCTGGTGTAGAGGGTCTCTGGGTTGTAACTGTCTGGTGTACAGGGTCTCTGTGTTGTAACTGTCTGGTGTACAGGGTCTCTGGGTTGAGCTGTAACTGTCTAAGTGTACAGGGACTCTGGGTTGAGCTGTAACTGTCTAAGTGTACAGGGTCTCTGGGTTAAGTTTTAACTGTGTGGTGTACAGGGTATCAGGGTTATAATTGTCTGGTGTACAGGATCTATGGGTTGTAACTGTCTGGTGTAGAGGGTCTCTGGGTTGTAACTGTCTGGTGTCCAGGGTCTCTGGGTTGTAATTGTCTGGTGTACAGGGTCTCTGTGTTGTAACTGTCTGGTGTACAGGGTCTCTGGGTTGAGCTGTAACTGTCTAAGTGTACAGGGACTCTGGGTTGAGCTGTAACTGTCTAAGTGTACAGGGTATCAGGGTTATAATTGTCTGGTGTACAGGATCTCTGGGTTGTAACTGTCTGGTGTAGAGGGTCTCTGGGTTGTAACTGTCTGGTGTCCAGGGTCTCTGGGTTGTAATTGTCTGGTGTACAGGGTCTCTGGGTTTTAATTGTCTGGTGTACAGGGTCTCTGGGTCGTAACTGTCTGGTGTACAGGGTCTCTGGGTTGTAACTGTCTAGTGTACAGGGTCTCAGGGTTAAGTTTTAACTGTGTGTTGTACAGGGTCTCAGGGTTATAATTGTCTGGTGTAGAGGGTCTCTGGGTTGTAACTGTCTGGTGTAGAGGGTCTCTGGGTTGTAACTGTCTGGTGTACAGGGTCACTGGGTCGTAACTGTCTGGTGTACATGGTCTCTGGGTTGTAATTGTCTGGTGTACAGGGTCTCTGGGTCGTAACTGTCTGGTGTAGAGGGTCTCTGGGTTGTAACTGTCTGGTGTAGAGGGTCTCTGTGTTGTAACTGTCTGGTGTACAGGGTCTCTGGGTTGAGCTGTAACAAGTGTACAGGGTCTCTGGGTTGAGCTGTAACTGTCTAAGTGTACAGGGTCTCTGGGTTGTAACTGTCTGGTGTACAGGGTCTCTGTGTTGTAACTGTCTGGTGTACAGGGTCTCTGGGTTGTAACTGTCTAGTGTACAGGGTCTCTGGGTTAAGCTGTAACTGTCTAGTGTACAGGGTCTCTGGGTTATAATTGTCTGGTGTACAGGGTCTCTGGGTTGTAATTGTCTGGTGTACAGGGTCTCAGGGTTATAATTGTCTGGTGTACAGGGTCTCTGGGTTGTAATTGTCTGGTGTACAGGGTCTCTGGGTCGTGACTGTCTGGTGTACAGGGTCTCTGTGTTGTAACTGTCTGGTGTACAGGGTCTCTGGGTTGAGCTGTAACTGTCTAAGTGTACAGGGTCTCTGGGTTGTAACTGTCTGGTGTACAGGGTCTCTGGGTTGTAATTGTCTGGTGTACAGGGTCTCTGGGTCGTAACTGTCTGGTGTACAGGGTCTATGGGTCGTAACTGTCTGGTGTAGAGGGTCTCTGGGTTGTAACTGTCTGGTGTACAGGGTCTCTGGGTTGAGCTGTAACTGTCTAAGTGTACAGGGTCTCTGGGTTGAGCTGTAACTGTCTAAGTGTACAGGGTCTCTGGGTTGTAACTGTCTGGTGTACAGGGTCTCTGTGTTGTAACTGTCTGGTGTACAGGGTCTCTGGGTTGAGCTGTAACTGTCTAAGTGTACAAGGTCTCTGGGTTGTAACTGTCTGGTGTACAGGGTCTCTGGGTCGTAACTGTCTGGTGTACACGGTCTCTGGGTCGTAACTGTCTGGTGTAGAGGGTCTCTGGGTTGTAACTGTCTGGTGTACAGGGTCTCTGTGTTGTAACTGTCTGGTGTACAGGGTCTCTGGGTTGAGCTGTAACTGTCTAAGTGTACAGGGACTCTGGGTTGAGCTGTAACTGTCTAAGTGTACAGGGTCTCTGGGTTGTAACTGTCTGGTGTACAGGGTCTCTGGGTTAAGTTTTAACTGTGTGGTGTACAGGGTATCAGGGTTATAATTGTCTGGTGTACAGGAGTGTAACATCTCTGGGTTGTAACTGTCTGGTGTAGAGGGTCTCTGGGTTGTAACTGTCTGGTGTAGAGGGTCTCTGGGTTGTAACTGTCTGGTGTACAGGGTCACTGGGTCGTAACTGTCTGGTGTACATGGTCTCTGGGTTGTAATTGTCTGGTGTACAGGGTCTCTGGGTCGTAACTGTCTGGTGTAGAGGGTCTCTGGGTTGTAACTGTCTGGTGTACATGGTCTCTGTGTTGTAACTGTCTGGTGTAGAGGGTCTCTGGGTTGTAACTGTCTGGTGTAGAGGGTCTCTGGGTTGTAACTGTCTGGTGTACAGGGTCTCTGGGTCGTAACTGTCTGGTGTACAGGGTCTATGGGTCGTAACTGTCTGGTGTACAGGGTCTCTGGGTTGTAACTGTCTGGTGTACAGGGTCTCTGGGTTGAGCTGTAACTGTCTAAGTGTACAGGGTCTCTGGGTTGAGCTGTAACTGTCTAAGTGTACAGGGTCTCTGGGTTGTAACTGTCTGGTGTACAGGGTCTCTGTGTTGTAACTGTCTGGTGTACAGGGTCTCTGGGTTGAGCTGTAACTGTCTAAGTGTACAATGTCTCTGGGTTGTAACTGTCTGGTGTACAGGGTCTCTGGGTCGTAACTGTCTGGTGTACACGGTCTCTGGGTCGTAACTGTCTGGTGTACAGGGTCTCTGGGTTGTAACTGTCTGGTGTACAGGGTCTCTGTGTTGTAACTGTCTGGTGTACAGGGTCTCTGGGTTGAGCTGTGACTGTCTAAGTGTACAGGGACTCTGGGTTGAGCTGTAACTGTCTAAGTGTACAGGGTCTCTGGGTTGTAACTGTCTGGTGTACAGGGTCTCTGGGTTAAGTTTTAACTGTGTGGTGTACAGGGTATCAGGGTTATAATTGTCTGGTGTACAGGATCTCTGGGTTGTAACTGTCTGGTGTAGAGGGTCTCTGGGTTGTAACTGTCTGGTGTAGAGGGTCTCTGGGTTGTAACTGTCTGGTGTACATGGTCTCTGTGTTGTAACTGTCTGGTGTAGAGGGTCTCTGGGTTGTAACTGTCTGGTGTAGAGGGTCTCTGGGTTGTAACTGTCTGGTGTACAGGGTCACTGGGTCGTAACTGTCTGGTGTACATGGTCTCTGGGTTGTAATTGTCTGGTGTACAGCGTCTCTGGGTCGTAACTGTCTGGTGTAGAGGGTCTCTGGGTTGTAACTGTCTGGTGTAGAGGGTCTCTGTGTTGTAACTGTCTGGTGTACAGGGTATCTGGGTTGAGCTGTAACTGTCTAAGTGTACAGGGTCTCTGGGTTGTAACTGTCTGGTGTACAGGGTCTCTGTGTTGTAACTGTCTGGTGTACAGGGTCTCTGGGTTGAGCTGTAACTGTCTAAGTGTACAGGGTTTCTGGGTTGAGCTGTAACTGTCAAAGTGTACAGGGTATATGGGTTGTAACTGTCTGGTGTACAGGGTCTCTGTGTTGTAACTGTCTGGTGTACAGGGTCTCTGGGTTGAGCTGTAACTGTCTAAGTGTACAGGGTTTCTGGGTTGAGCTGTAACTGTCAAAGTGTACAGGGTATCTGGGTTATAATTGTCTGGTGTACAGGGTCTCTGGGTTGTAACGGTCTGGTGTAGAGGGTCTCTGGGTTGTTACTGTCTGGTGTAGAGGGTCTCTGTGTTGTAACTGTCTGGCATACAGGATCTCTGGGTTGTAATTGTCTGGTGTACAGGGTCTCTGGGTCGTAACTGTCTGGTGTACAGGGTCTCTGTGTTGTAACTGTCTGGTGTACAGGGTCTCTGGGTTGAGCTGTAACTGTCGAAGTGTACAGGGTCTCTGGGTTGTAACTGTCTGGTGTACAGGGTCTCTGGGTTAAGTTTTAACTGTGTGGTGTACAGGGTATCAGGGTTATAATTGTCTGGTGTACAGGGTCTCTGGGTTGTAACTGTCTGGTGTAGAGGGTCTCTGGGTTGTAACTGTCTGGTGTACAGGGTCTCTGGGTTGTAATTGTCTGGTTTACGGGGTCTCTGGGTCGTAACTGTCTGGTGTACAGGGTCTCTGGGTTGTAATTGTCTGGTGTACAGGGTCTCTGGGTCGTAACTGTCTGGTGTACAGGGTCTCTGGGTCGTAACTGTCTGGTGTACAGGGTCTCTAGATTTTAACTATCTAGTGTACAGGGTCTCTGGGTTGAGCTGTAACTGTCTCGTGTACAGGGTCTCTGGGTTGTAATTGTGTGGTGTACAGGGTCTCAGGCTTATAATTGTCTGGTGTACAGGGTCTCTGGGTTGTAATTGTCTGGTGTACAGGGTCTCTGGGTTGTAATTGTCTGGTGTACAGGGTCTCTGGGTCGTAACTGTCTGGTGTACAGGGTCTCTGGGTTGCAATTGTCTGGTGTACAGGGTGTCTGGGTTGTAATTGTCTGGTGTACAGGGTCTGTGGGTCATAACTGTCTGGTGTACAGGGTCTCTGGGTTGTAATTGTCTGGTGTACAGGGTCTCTGTGTTGTAACTGTCTGGTGTACAGGGTCTCTGGGTTGAGCTGTAACTGTCTAAGTGTACAGGGTCTCTGGGTTGTAACTGTCTGGTGTACAGGGTCTCAGGGTTATAATTGTCTGGTGTACAGGGTCTCTGGGTTGTAACTGTCTGGTGTAGAGGGTCTCTGGGTTGTAACTGTCTGGTGTAGAGGGTCTCTGGGTTGTAACTGTCTGGTGTACAGGGTCTCTGGGTCGTAACTGTCTGGTGTACAGGGTCTCTGGGTTGTAATTGTCTGGTGTACAGGGTCACTGGGTCGTAACTGTCTGGTGTACAGGGTCTCTGGGTCGTAACTGTCTGGTGTAGAGGGTCTCTGGGTTGTAACTGTCTGGTGTACAGGGTCTCTGTGTTGTAACTGTCTGGTGTACAGGGTCTCTGGGTTGAGCTGTAACTGTCTAAGTGTACAGGGTCTCTGGGTTGTAACTGTCTGGTGTACAGGGTCTCTGGGTTAAGTTTTAACTGTGTGGTGTGCAGGGTCTCAGGATTATAATTGTCTGGTGTACAGGGTCTCTGGGTTGTAACTGTCTGTTGTAGAGGGTCTCTGGGTTGTAACTGTCTGGTGTAGAGGGTCTCTGGGTTGTAACTGTCTGGTGTACAGGGTCTCTGGGTCGTAATTGTCTGGTGTACAGGGTCTCTGGGTCGTAACTGTCTGGTGTACAGGGTCTCTGGGTTGTAATTGTCTGGTGTACAGGGTCTCTGGTCGTAACTGTCTGGTGTACAGGGTCTCTGGGTTGTAACTGTCTAGTGTACAGGGTCTCATGGTTGAGCTGTAACTGTCTGGTTTACAGGGTCTCTGTGTTGTAACTGTCTGGTGTACAGGGTCTCTGGGTTGAGCTGTAACTGTCTCGTGTACAGGGTCTCTGGGTTGTAATTGTCTGGTGTACAGGGTCTCTGGGTTGTAACTGTCTAGTGTACAGGGTCTCTGGGTTAAGCTGTAACTGTCTAGTGTACAGGGTCTCTGGGTTATAATTGTCTGGTGTACAGGGTCTCTGGGTTGTAATTGTCTGGTGTACAGGGTCTCAGGGTTATAATTGTCTGGTGTACAGGGTCTCTGGGTTGTAATTGTCTGGTGTACAGGGTCTCTGGGTTGTAATTGTCTGGTGTACAGGGTCTCTGGGTTGTAATTGTCTGGTGTACAGGGTCTCTGGGTTGTAACTGTCTGGTGTACAGGGTCTCTGGGTTGTAACTGTCTGGTGTACAGGGTCTCTGGGTTGTAACTGTCTGGTGTACAGGGTCTCTGGGTTGAGCTGTAACTGTCTAAGTGTACAGGGTCTCTGGGTTGTAACTGTCTGGTGTACAGGGTCTCTGGGTTAAGTTTTAACTGTGTGGTGTGCAGGGTCTCAGGATTATAATTGTCTGGTGTACAGGGTCTCTGGGTTGTAACTGTCTGTTGTAGAGGGTCTCTGGGTTGTAACTGTCTGGTGTAGAGGGTCTCTGGGTTGTAACTGTCTGGTGTAGAGGGTCTCTGGGTCGTAATTGTCTGGTGTACAGGGTCTCTGGGTCGTAACTGTCTGGTGTACAGGGTCTCTGTGTTGTAACTGTCTGGTGTACAGGGTCTCTAGGTTGAGCTGTAACTGTCTAAGTGTACAGGGTCTCTGGGTTGAGCTGTAACTGTCTCGTGTACAGGGTCTCTGGGTTGTAATTGTCTGGTGTACAGGGTCTCTGGGTTGTAATCGTCTGGTGTACAGGGTCTCTGGGTCGTAACTGTCTGGTGTACAGGGTCTCTGGGTTGTAATTGTCTGGTGTACAGGGTCTCTGTCTTGTAACTGTCTGGTGTCCAGGGTCTCTGGGTTGAGCTGTAACTGTCTAAGTGTACAGGGTCTCTGGGTTGTAACTGTCTGGTGTACAGGGTCTCTGGGTTAAGTTTTAACTGTGTGGTGTACAGGGTCTCATGGTTATAATTGTCTGGAGTACAGGGTCTCTGGTTTGTAACTGTCTGGTGTAGAGGGTCTCTGGGTTGTAACTGTCTGGTGTAGAGGGTCTCTGGGTTGTAACTGTCTGGTGTACAGGGTCTCTGTGTTGTAACTGTCTGGTGTAGAGGGTCTCTGGGTCGTAACTGTCTGGTGTACAGGGTCTCTGGGTTGAGCTGTAACTGTCTCGTGTACAGGGTCTCTGGGTTGTAATTGTCTGGTGTACAGGGTCTCTGGGTTGTAACTGTCTAGTGTACAGGGTCTCTGGGTTAAGCTGTAACTGTCTAGTGTACAGGGTCTCTGGGTTATAATTGTCTGGTGTACAGGGTCTCTGGGTTGTAATTGTCTGGTGTACAGGGTCTCAGGGTTATAATTGTCTGGTGTACAGGGTCTCTGGGTTGTAATTGTCTGGTGTACAGGGTCTCTGGGTTGTAACTGTCTGGTGTACAGGGTCTCTGGGTTGTAATTGTCTGGTGTACAGGGTCTCTGGGTCGTAACTGTCTGGTGTACAGGGTCTCTGGGTTGTAATTGTCTGGTGTACAGGGTCTCTGGGTCGTAACTGTCTGGTGTACAGGGTCTCTGGGTTGTATGTACGTTGTCTGGTGTAGGGTCTCTGGGTTGAGCTGTAACTGTCTAAGTGTACAGGGTCTCTGGGTTGTAACTGTCTGGTGTACAGGGTCTCTGGGTTAAGTTTTAACTGTGTGGTGTGCAGGGTCTCAGGATTATAATTGTCTGGTGTACAGGGTCTCTGGGTTGTAACTGTCTGTTGTAGAGGGTCTCTGGGTTGTAACTGTCTGGTGTAGAGGGTCTCTGGGTTGTAACTGTCTGGTGTAGAGGGTCTCTGGGTCGTAATTGTCTGGTGTACAGGGTCTCTGGGTCGTAACTGTCTGGTGTACAGGGTCTCTGTGTTGTAACTGTCTGGTGTACAGGGTCTCTAGGTTGAGCTGTAACTGTCTAAGTGTACAGGGTCTCTGGGTTGAGCTGTAACTGTCTCGTGTACAGGGTCTCTGGGTTGTAATTGTCTGGTGTACAGGGTCTCTGGGTTGTAATCGTCTGGTGTACAGGGTCTCTGGGTCGTAACTGTCTGGTGTACAGGGTCTCTGGGTTGTAATTGTCTGGTGTACAGGGTCTCTGTCTTGTAACTGTCTGGTGTCCAGGGTCTCTGGGTTGAGCTGTAACTGTCTAAGTGTACAGGGTCTCTGGGTTGTAACTGTCTGGTGTACAGGGTCTCTGGGTTAAGTTTTAACTGTGTGGTGTACAGGGTCTCATGGTTATAATTGTCTGGAGTACAGGGTCTCTGGTTTGTAACTGTCTGGTGTAGAGGGTCTCTGGGTTGTAACTGTCTGGTGTAGAGGGTCTCTGGGTTGTAACTGTCTGGTGTACAGGGTCTCTGTGTTGTAACTGTCTGGTGTAGAGGGTCTCTGGGTCGTAACTGTCTGGTGTAGAGGGTCTCTGGGTTGTAACTGTCTGGTGTACAGGGTCTCTGGGTCGTAACTGTCTGGTGTACAGGGTCTCTGGGTTGTAATTGTCTGGTGTACAGGGTCACTGGGTCGTAACTGTCTGGTGTACATGGTCTCTGGGTTGTAATTGTCTGGTGTACAGGGTCTCTGGGTTGTAACTGTCTGGTGTACAGGGTCTCTGGGTCGTAACTGTCTGGTGTAGAGGGTCTCTGGGTTGTAACTGTCTGGTGTACAGGGTCTCTGTGTTGTAACTGTCTGGTGTACAGGGTCTCTGGGTTGTAACTGTCTGGTGTACAGGGTCTCTGGGTCTGTAACTGTCTGGTGTACAGGGTCTCTGGGTTGTAACTGTCTGGTGTACAGGGTCTCTGGGTTGTAACTGTCTGGTGTACAGGGTCTCTGGGTTGTAACTGTCTGGTGTACAGGGTCTCTGGGTTACTGTAACTGTCTAGTGTACAGGGTCTCTGGGTTGTAACTGTCTGGTGTACAGGGTCTCAGGGTTATAATTGTCTGGTGTACAGGGTCTCTTGGTTGTAACTGTCTGGTGTAGAGGGTCTCTGGGTTGTAACTGTCTGGTGTAGAGGGTCTCTGGGTCGTAACTGTCTGGTGTAGGGTCTCTGGGTTGTAATTGTCTGGTGTACAGGGTCACTGGGTCGTAACTGTCTGGTGTACATGGTCTATGGGTTGTAATTGTCTGGTGTACAGGGTCACTGGGTCGTAACTGTCTGCTGTAGAGGGTCTCTGGGTTGTAACTTTCTGGTGTACAGGGTCTCTGTGTTGAGCTGTAACTGTCTCGTGTACAGGGTCTCTGGGTTGTAACTGTCTTGGTGTACAGGGTCTCTGGGTTGTAACTGTCTGGTGTACAGGGTCTCTGGGTTAAGTTTTAACTGTGTGGTGTGCAGGGTCTCAGGATTATAATTGTCTGGTGTACAGGGTCAGGGTCTCTGGGTTGTAACTGTCTGGTGTAGAGGGTCTCTGGGTTGTAACTGTCTGGTGTACAGGGTCTCTGGGTCGTAATTGTCTGGACTACAGGGTCTCTGGGTCGTAACTGTCTGGTGTACAGGGTCTCTGGGTTGTAACTGTCTAGTGTACAGGGTCTCTGGGTTGAGCTGTAACTGTCTCGTGTACAGGGTCTCTGGGTTGTAATTGTCTTGGTGTACAGGGTCTCTGGGTTGTAACTGTCTGGTGTACAGGGTCTCTGTGTTGTAACTGTCTGGTGTACAGGGTCTCTGGGTTGAGCTGTAACTGTCTCGTGTACAGGGTCTCTGGGTTGTAATTGTCTGGTGTACAGGGTCTCTGGGTTGTAACTGTCTAGTGTACAGGGTCTCTGGGTTAAGCTGTAACTGTCTAGTGTACAGGGTCTCTGGGTTATAATTGTCTGGTGTACAGGGTCTCTGGGTTGTAATTGTCTGGTGTACAGGATCTCAGGGTTATAATTGTCTGGTGTACAGGGTCTCTGGGTTGTAATTGTCTGGTGTACAGGGTCTCTGGGTCGTAATTGTCTGGTGTACAGGGTCTCTGGGTCGTAACTGTCTGGTGTACAGGGTCTCTGGGTCGTAACTGTCTGGTGTACAGGGTCTCTGGGTTGTAATTATCTGGTGTACAGGGTCTCTGGGTCGTAACTGTCTGGTGTACAGGGTCTCTGGGTTGTAATTGTCTGGTGTACAGGGTCTCTGGGTTGAGCTGTAACTGTCTAAGTGTACAGGGTCTCTGGGTTGTAACTGTCTGGTGTACAGGGTCTCTGGGTTGAGTTGTAACTGTCTGGTGTACAGGGTCTCTGGGTTATAATTGTCTGGTGTACAGGGTCTCTGGGTTGTAACTGTCTGGTGTACAGGGTCTCTGGGTTGTAACTGTCTGGTGTAGAGGGTCTCTGGGTTGTAACTGTCTGGTGTACAGGGTCTCTGGGATAAGTTTTAACTGTGTGGTGTACAGGGTCTCAGGGTTGTAACTGTCTGGTGTAGAGGGTCTCTGGGTTGTAACTGTCTGGTGTAGAGGGTCTCTGGGTTGTAACTGTCTGGTGTACAGGGTCTCTGGGTTGTAATTGTCTGGTGTACAGGGTCTCTGGGTCGTAACTGTCTGGTGTACAGGGTCTCTGGGTTGTAATTGTCTGGTGTACAGGGTCTCTGGGTCGTATCTGTCTGGTGTAGAGGGTCTCTGGGTTGTAACTGTCTGTTGTACAGGGTCTCAGGGTTGAGCTGTAACTGTCTCATGTACAGGGTCTCTGGGTTGTAATTGTCTGGTGTACAGGATCTCTGTGTTGTAACTGTCTGGTGTACAGGGTCTCTGGGTTGAGCTGTAACTGTCTAAGTGTACAGGGTCTATGGGTTGAGCTGTAACTGTCTAAGTGTACAGGGTCTCTGGGTTGTAAATGTCTGGTGTACAGGGTCTCTGGGTTAAGTTTTAACTGTGTGGTGTACAGGGTCTCTGGGTCGTAACTGTCTGGTGTACTGGGTTGTAATTGTCTGGTGTACAGGGTCTCTGGGTCGTAACTGTCTGATGTAGAGGGTCTCTGGGTTGTAACTGTCTGGTGTACAGGGTCTCAGGGTTGAGCTGTAACTGTCTCATGTACAGGGTCTCTGGGTTGTAATTGTCTGGTGTACAGGGTCTCTGTGTTGTAACTGTCTGGTGTACAGGGTCTCTGGGTTGATCAGTAACTGTCTAAGTGTACAGGGTCTCTGGATTGAGCTGTAACTGTCTAAGTGTACAGGTTCTCTGGGTTGTAACTGTCTGGTGTACAGGGTCTCTGGGTTAAGTTTTAACTGTGTGGTGTACAGGGTCTCTGGGTTGTAATTGTCTGGTGTACAGGGTCTCTGGGTCGTAACTGTCTGGTGTACAGGGTCTCTGGGTTGTAATTGTCTGGTGTACAGGGTCTCTGGGTCGTAACTGTCTGGTGTAGAGGGTCTCTGGGTTGTAACTGTCTGGTGTACAGGGTCTCTGGGTTAAGTTTTAACTGTGTGGTGTACAGGATCTCAGGGTTATAATTGTCTGGTGTACAGGGTCTCTGGGTTGTAACTGTCTGGTGTAGAGGGTCTCTGGGTTGTAACTGTCTAGTGTACAGGGTCTCAGGGTTGAGCTGTAACTGTCTCGTGTACAGGGTCTCTGGGTTGTAATTGTCTGGTGGTGTACAGGGTCTCTGTGTTGTAACTGTCTGGTGTACAGGGTCTCTGTGTTGTAACTGTCTGGTGTACAGGGTCTCTGGGTTGAGCTGTAACTGTCTAAGTGTACAGGGTCTCTGGGTTGTAACTGTCTGGTGTACAGGGTCTCTGGGTCATAACTGTCTGGTGTACAGGGTCTCTTGGTTGTAATTGTCTGGTGTACAGGGTCTCTGTGTTGTAACTGTCTGGTGTACAGGGTCTCTGGGTTGAGCTGTAACTGTCTAAGTGTACAGGGTCTCTGGGTTGTAACTGTCTGGTGTACAGGGTCTCAGGGTTATAATTGTCTGGTGTACAGGGTCTCTTGGTTGTAACTGTCTGGTGTAGAGGGTCTCTGGGTTGTAACTGTCTGGTGTAGAGGGTCTCTGGGTTGTAACTGTCTGGTGTACAGGGTCTCTGGGTCGTAACTGTCTGGTGTACAGGGTCTCTGGGTTGTAATTGTCTGGTGTACAGGGTCACTGGGTCGTAACTGTCTGGTGTACATGGTCTCTGGGTTGTAATTGTCTGGTGTACAGGGTCTCTGGGTTGTAACTGTCTGGTGTACAGGGTCTCTGGGTCGTAACTGTCTGGTGTAGAGGGTCTCTGGGTTGTAACTGTCTGGTGTACAGGGTCTCTGTGTTGTAACTGTCTGGTGTACAGGGTCTCTGGGTTGAGCTGTAACTGTCTAAGTGTACAGGGTCTCTGGGTTGTAACTGTCTGGTGTACAGGGTCTCTGGGTTAAGTTTTAACTGTGTGGTGTGCAGGGTCTCAGGATTATAATTGTCTGGTGTACAGGGTCCCTGGGTTGTAACTGTCTGGTGTAGAGGGTCTCTGGGTTGTAACTGTCTGGTGTACAGGGTCTCTGGGTCGTAATTGTCTGGACTACAGGGTCTCTGGGTCGTAACTGTCTGGTGTACAGGGTCTCTGGGTTGTAATTGTCTGGTGTACAGGGTCTCTGTGTTATAATTGTCTGGTGTACAGGGTCTCTGGGTTGTAACTGTCTAGTGTACAGGGTCTCTGGGTTAAGCTGTAACTGTCTAGTGTACAGGGTCTCTGGGTTATAATTGTCTGGTGTACAGGGTCTCTGGGTTGTAATTGTCTGGTGTACAGGGTCTCAGGGTTATAATTGTCTGGTGTACAGGGTCTCTGGGTTGTAATTTCTGGTGTACAGGGTCTCTGGGTTGAGCTGTAACTGTCTAAGTGTACAGGGTCTCTGGGTTGTAACTGTGTGGTGTACAGGGTCTCTGTGTTGTAACTTTCTGGTGTACAGGGTCTCTGGGTTGAGCTGTAACTGTCTAAGTGTACAGGGTCTCTGGGTTGAGCTGTAACTGTCTAAGTGTACAGGGTCTCTGGGTTGTAATTGTCTGGTGTACAGGGTCTCTGGGTTGTAACTGTCTGGTGTACAGGGTCTCTGGGTTGTAACTGTCTAGTGTACAGGGTCTCTGGGTTGTAATTGTCTGTGGTGTACAGGGTCTCTGGGTTGTAACTGTCTGGTGTACAGGGTCTCTGTGTTGTAACTGTCTGGTGTACAGGGTCTCTGGGTTGAGCTGTAACTGTCTCGTGTACAGGGTCTCTGGGTTGTAATTGTCTGGTGTACAGGGTCTCTGGGTTATAATTGTCTGGTGTACAGGGTCTCTGGGTTGTAACTGTCTAGTGTACAGGGTCTCTGGGTTAAGCTGTAACTGTCTAGTGTACAGGGTCTCTGGGTTATAATTGTCTGGTGTACAGGGTCTCTGGGTTGTAATTGTCTGGTGTACAGGGTCTCTGGGTTGTAATTGTCTGGTGTACAGGGTCTCTGGGTCGTAACTGTCTGGTGTACAGGGTCTCTGGGTTGTAACTGTCTAGTGTACAGGGTCTCAGGGTTGAGCTGTAACTGTCTCGTGTACAGGGTCTCTGGGTTGTAATTGTCTGGTGGTGTACAGGGTCTCTGTGTTGTAACTGTCTGGTGTACAGGGTCTCTGTGTTGTAACTGTCTGGTGTACAGGGTCTCTGGGTTGAGCTGTAACTGTCTAAGTGTACAGGGTCTCTGGGTTGTAACTGTCTGGTGTACAGGGTCTCTGGGTCATAACTGTCTGGTGTACAGGGTCTCTTGGTTGTAATTGTCTGGTGTACAGGGTCTCTGTGTTGTAACTGTCTGGTGTACAGGGTCTCTGGGTTGAGCTGTAACTGTCTAAGTGTACAGGGTCTCTGGGTTGTAACTGTCTGGTGTACAGGGTCTCAGGGTTATAATTGTCTGGTGTACAGGGTCTCTTGGTTGTAACTGTCTGGTGTAGAGGGTCTCTGGGTTGTAACTGTCTGGTGTAGAGGGTCTCTGGGTTGTAACTGTCTGGTGTACAGGGTCTCTGGGTCGTAACTGTCTGGTGTACAGGGTCTCTGGGTTGTAATTGTCTGGTGTACAGGGTCACTGGGTCGTAACTGTCTGGTGTACATGGTCTCTGGGTTGTAATTGTCTGGTGTACAGGGTCTCTGGGTCGTAACTGTCTGGTGTAGAGGGTCTCTGGGTTGTAACTGTCTGGTGTACAGGGTCTCTGTGTTGTAACTGTCTGGTGTACAGGGTCTCTGGGTTGTAACTGTCTGGTGTACAGGGTCTCTGGGTCGTAACTGTCTGGTGTACAGGGTCTCTGGGTTGTAATTGTCTGGTGTACAGGGTCTCTGGGTTGTAACTGTCTGGTGTACAGGGTCTCTGGGTTGAGCTGTAACTGTCTAAGTGTACAGGGTCTCTGGGTTGTAACTGTCTGGTGTACAGGGTCTCAGGGTTATAATTGTCTGGTGTACAGGGTCTCTGGGTTGTAACTGTCTGGTGTAGAGGGTCTCTGGGTTGTAACTGTCTGGTGTAGGGTCTCTGGGTTGTAACTGTCTGGTGTACAGGGTCTCTGGGTCGTACTGTCTGGTGTACAGGGTCTCTGGGTTGTAATTGTCTGGTGTACAGGGTCACTGGGTCGTAACTGTCTGGTGTACAGGGTCTCTGGGTTGTAATTGTCTGGTGTACAGGGTCTCTGGGTTGTAACTGTCTGGTGTACAGGGTCTCTGGGTTGTAACTGTCTGGTGTACAGGGTCTCTGGGTTGTAACTTGTCTGGTGTACAGGGTCTCTGGGTTGTAACTGTCTGGTGTACAGGGTCTCTGGGTTGAGCTGTAACTGTCTAAGTGTACAGGGTCTCTGGGTTGTAACTGTCTGGTGTACAGGGTCTCTGTGTTGTAACTGGTGTACAGGGTCTCTGGGTTGAGCTGTAACTGTCTAAGTGTACAGGGTCTCTGGGTTGAGCTGTAACTGTCTAGTGTACAGGGTCTCTGGGTTGTAACTGTCTGGTGTACAGGGTCTCTGGGTTATAATTGTCTGGTGTACAGGGTCTCTGGGTTGTAACTGTCTAGTGTACAGGGTCTCTGGGTCGTAATTGTCTGGACTACAGGGTCTCTGGGTCGTAACTGTCTGGTGTACAGGGTCTCTGGGTTGTAACTGTCTAAGTGTACAGGGTCTCTGGGTTGTAATTGTCTGGTGGTGTACAGGGTCTCTGGGTTGTAACTGTCTGGTGTACAGGGTCTCTGTGTTGTAACTGTCTGGTGTACAGGGTCTCTGGGTTGAGCTGTAACTGTCTAGTGTACAGGGTCTCTGGGTTATGTAATTGTCTGGTGTACAGGGTCTCTGGGTATATTGTCTGGTGTACAGGGTCTCTGGGTTGTAATTGTCTGGTGTACAGGGTCTCTGGGTTGTAATTGTCTGGTGTACAGGGTCTCTGGGTCGTAACTGTCTGGTGTACAGGGTCTCTGGGTTGTAACTGTCTAGTGTACAGGGTCTCAGGGTTGAGCTGTAACTGTCTCGTGTACAGGGTCTCTGGGTTGTAATTGTCTGGTGGTGTACAGGGTCTCTGTGTTGTAACTGTCTGGTGTACAGGGTCTCTGTGTTGTAACTGTCTGGTGTACAGGGTCTCTGGGTTGAGCTGTAACTGTCTAAGTGTACAGGGTCTCTGGGTTGTAACTGTCTGGTGTACAGGGTCTCTGGGTCATAACTGTCTGGTGTACAGGGTCTCTTGGTTGTAATTGTCTGGTGTACAGGGTCTCTGTGTTGTAACTGTCTGGTGTACAGGGTCTCTGGGTTGAGCTGTAACTGTCTAAGTGTACAGGGTCTCTGGGTTGTAACTGTCTGGTGTACAGGGTCTCAGGGTTATAATTGTCTGGTGTACAGGGTCTCTTGGTTGTAACTGTCTGGTGTAGAGGGTCTCTGGGTTGTAACTGTCTGGTGTAGAGGGTCTCTGGGTTGTAACTGTCTGGTGTACAGGGTCTCTGGGTCGTAACTGTCTGGTGTACAGGGTCTCTGGGTTGTAATTGTCTGGTGTACAGGGTCACTGGGTCGTAACTGTCTGGTGTACATGGTCTCTGGGTTGTAATTGTCTGGTGTACAGGGTCTCTGGGTTGTAACTGTCTGGTGTACAGGGTCTCTGGGTCGTAACTGTCTGGTGTAGAGGGTCTCTGGGTTGTAACTGTCTGGTGTACAGGGTCTCTGTGTTGTAACTGTCTGGTGTACAGGGTCTCTGTGTTGTAACTGTCTGGTGTACAGGGTCTCTGGGTTGAGCTGTAACTGTCTAAGTGTACAGGGTCTCTGGGTTGTAATTGTCTGGTGTACAGGGTCTCTGGGTCGTAACTGTCTGGTGTACAGGGTCTCTGGGTCGTAACTGTCTGGTGTACAGGGTCTCTGGGTTGAGCTGTAACTGTCTAAGTGTACAGGGTCTCTGGGTTGTAACTGTCTGGTGTACAGGGTCTCTGGGTTAAGTTTTAACTGTGTGGTGTGCAGGGTCTCAGGATTATAATTGTCTGGTGTACAGGGTCCCTGGGTTGTAACTGTCTGGTGTAGAGGGTCTCTGGGTTGTAACTGTCTGGTGTACAGGGTCTCTGGGTCGTAATTGTCTGGACTACAGGGTCTCTGGGTCGTAACTGTCTGGTGTACAGGGTCTCTGGGTTGTAATTGTCTGGTGTACAGGGTCTCTGTGTTATAATTGTCTGGTGTACAGGGTCTCTGGGTTATAATTGTCTGGTGTACAGGGTCTCTGGGTTGTAACTGTCTAGTGTACAGGGTCTCTGGGTTAAGCTGTAACTGTCTAGTGTACAGGGTCTCTGGGTTATAATTGTCTGGTGTACAGGGTCTCTGGGTTGTAATAGTCTGGTGTACAGGGTCTCAGGTTTATAATTGTCTGGTGTACAGGGTCTCTGGGTTGTAATTGTCTGGTGTACAGGGTCTCTGGGTTGAGCTGTAACTGTCTAAGTGTACAGGGTCTCTGGGTTGTAACTGTGTGGTGTACAGGGTCTCTGTGTTGTAACTTTCTGGTGTACAGGGTCTCTGGGTTGAGCTGTAACTGTCTAAGTGTACAGGGTCTCTGGGTTGAGCTGTAACTGTCTACGTGTACAGGGTCTCTGGGTTGTAACTGTCTGGTGTACAGGGTCTCTGGGTTATAATTGTCTGGTGTACAGGGTCTCTGGGTTGTAACTGTCTAGTGTACAGGGTCTCTGGGTCGTAATTGTCTGGACTACAGGGTCTCTGGGTCGTAACTGTCTGGTGTACAGGGTCTCTGGGTTGTAACTGTCTAAGTGTACAGGGTCTCTGGGTTGTAATTGTCTGGTGGTGTACAGGGTCTCTGGGTTGTAACTGTCTGGTGTACAGGGTCTCTGTGTTGTAACTGTCTGGTGTACAGGGTCTCTGGGTTGTAACTGTCTAGTGTACAGGGTCTCTGGGTTAAGCTGTAACTGTCTAGTGTACAGGGTCTCTGGGTTATAATTGTCTGGTGTACAGGGTCTCTGGGTCGTAACTGTCTGGTGTACAGGGTCTCTGGGTTGTAATTATCTGGTGTACAGGGTCTCGGGTTCGTAACTGTCTGGTGTACAGGGTCTCTGGGTCGTAATTGTCTGGTGTACAGGGTCTCTAGGTCGTAACTGTCTGGTGTACAGGGTCTCTGGGTTGTAATTGTCTGGTGTACAGGGTCTCTGTGTTGTAACTGTCTGGTGTACAGGGTCTCTGGGTTGAGCTGTAACTGTCTAAGTGTACAGGGTCTCTGGGTTGTAACTGTCTGGTGTACAGGGTCTCTGGGTTAAGTTTTAACTGTGTGGTGTACAGGGTCTCAGGGTTGTAATTGTCTGGTGTACAGGGTCTCTGGGTTGTAACTGTCTGGTGTAGAGGGTCTCTGGGTTGTAACTGTCTGGTGTACAGGGTCTCTAGGTTGTAATTGTCTGGTGTACAGGGTCTCTGGGTCGTAACTGTCTGGTGTACAGGGTCTCTGGGTTGTAATTGTCTGGTGTACAGGGTCTCTGGGTCGTATCTGTCTGGTGTAGAGGGTCTCTGGGTTGTAACTGTCTGTTGTACAGGGTCTCAGGGTTGAGCTGTAACTGTCTCATGTACAGGGTCTCTGGGTTGTAATTGTCTGGTGTACAGGGTCTCTGTGTTGTAACTGTCTGGTGTACAGGGTCTCTGGGTTGAGCTGTAACTGTCTAAGTGTACAGGGTCTCTGGGTTGAGCTGTAACTGTCTAAGTGTACAGGGTCTCTGGGTTGTAAATGTCTGGTGTACAGGGTCTCTGGGTTAAGTTTTAACTGTGTGGTGTACAGTGTCTCTGGGTTGTAATTGTCTGGTGTACAGGGTCTCTGGGTCGTAACTGTCTGGTGTAGAGGGTCTCTGGGTTGTAACTGTCTGGTGTACAGGGTCTCTGGGTTAAGTTTTAACTGTGTGGTGTACAGGATCTCAGGGTTATAATTGTCTGGTGTACAGGGTCTCTGGGTTGTAACTGTCAGGTGTAGAGGGTCTCTGGGTTGTAACTGTCTAAGTGTACAGGGTCTCAGGGTTGAGCTGTAACTGTCTCGTGTACAGGGTCTCTGGGTTGTAATTGTCTGGTGGTGTACAGGGTCTCTGGGTTGTAACTGTCTGGTGTACAGGGTCTCTGTGTTGTAACTGTCTGGTGTACAGGGTCTCTGGGTTGAGCTGTAACTGTCTAAGTGTACAGGGTCTCTGGGTTGTAACTGTGTGGTGTACAGGGTCTCTGTGTTGTAACTTTCTGGTGTACAGGGTCTCTGGGTTGAGCTGTAACTGTCTAAGTGTACAGGGTCTCTGGGTTGAGCTGTAACTGTCTAAGTGTACAGGGTCTCTGGGTTGTAACTGTCTGGTGTACAGGGTCTCTGGGTTGTAACTGTCTAGTGTACAGGGTCTCTGGGTTAAGCTGTAACTGTCTAGTGTACAGGGTCTCTGGGTTGTAACTGTCTGGTGTACAGGGTCTCTGGGTTATAATTGTCTGGTGTACAGGGTCTCTGGGTTGTAATTGTCTGGTGTACAGGGTCTCTGGGTTGTAATTGTCTGGTGTACAGGGTCTCTGGGTTGTAATTGTCTGGTGTACAGGGTCTCTGGGTCATAACTGTCTGGTGTACAGGGTCTCTGGGTTGTAATTGTCTGGTGTACAGGGTCTCTGTGTTGTAACTGTCTGGTGTACAGGGTCTCTGGGTTGAGCTGTAACTGTCTAAGTGTACAGGGTCTCTGGGTTGTAACTGTCTGGTGTACAGTGTCTCAGGGTTATAATTGTCTGGTGTACAGGGTCTCTTGGTTGTAACTGTCTGGTGTAGAGGGTCTCTGGGTTGTAACTGTCTGGTGTAGAGGGTCTCTGGGTTGTAACTGTCTGGTGTACAGGGTCTCTGGGTCGTAACTGTCTGGTGTACAGGGTCTCTGGGTTGTAATTGTCTGGTGTACAGGGTCACTGGGTCGTAACTGTCTGGTGTACATGGTCTCTGGGTTGTAATTGTCTGGTGTACAGGGTCTCTGGGTCGTAACTGTCTGGTGTAGAGGGTCTCTGGGTTGTAACTGTCTGGTGTACAGGGTCTCTGTGTTGTAACTGTCTGCTGTACAGGGTCTCTGGGTTGAGCTGTAACTGTCTAAGTGTACAGGGTCTCTGGGTTGTAACTGTCTGGTGTACAGGGTCTCTGGGTTAAGTTTTAACTGTGTGGTGTGCAGGGTCTCAGGATTATAATTGTTTGGTGTACAGGGTCTCTGGGTTGTAACTGTCTGGTGTAGAGGGTCTCTGGGTTGTAACTGTCAGGTGTACAGGGTCTCTGGGTCGTAATTGTCTGGACTACAGGGTCTCTGGGTCGTAACTGTCTGGTGTACAGGGTCTCTGGGTTGTAACTGTCTAGTGTACAGGGTCTCATGGTTGAGCTGTAACTGTCTCGTGTACAGGGTCTCTGGGTTGTAATTGTCTGGTGGTGTACAGGGTCTCTGGGTTGTAACTGTCTGGTGTACAGGGTCTCTGTGTTGTAACTGTCTGGTGTACAGGGTCTCTGGGTTGAGCTGTAACTGTCTCGTGTACAGGGTCTCTGGGTTGTAATTGTCTGGTGTACAGGGTCTCTGTGTTATAATTGTCTGGTGTACAGGGTCTCTGGGTTATAATTGTCTGGTGTACAGGGTCTCTGGGTTGTAATTGTCTGGTGTACAGGGTCTCAGGGTTATAATTGTCTGGTGTACAGGGTCTCTGGGTTGTAACTGTCTAGTGTACAGGGTCTCTGGGTTGTAACTGTGTGGTGTACAGGGTCTCTGTGTTGTAACTTTCTGGTGTACAGGGTCTCTGGGTTGAGCTGTAACTGTCTAGTGTACAGGGTCTCTGGGTTGTAACTGTCTGGTGTACAGGGTCTCTGGGTTGTAACTGTCTAGTGTACAGGGTCTCTGGGTTAAGCTGTAACTGTCTAGTGTACAGGGTCTCTGGGTTGTAACTGTCTGGTGTACAGGGTCTCAGGGTTATAATTGTCTGGTGTACAGGGTCTCTGGGTTGTAATTGTCTGGTGTACAGGGTCTCTGGGTTGTAATTGTCTGGTGTACAGGGTCTCTGTGTTATAATTGTCTGGTGTACAGGGTCTCTGGGTTGTAACTGTCTAGTGTACAGGGTCTCTGGGTTAAGCTGTAACTGTCTAGTGTACAGGGTCTCTGGGTTATAATTGTCTGGTGTACAGGGTCTCTGGGTTGTAATTGTCTGGTGTACAGGGTCTCAGGGTTATAATTGTCTGGTGTACAGGGTCTCTGGGTTGTAATTGTCTGGTGTACAGGGTCTCTGGGTTGAGCTGTAACTGTCTAAGTGTACAGGGTCTCTGGGTTGCTGTGTGGTGTACAGGGTCTCTGTGTTGTAACTTTCTGGTGTACAGGGTCTCTGGGTTGAGCTGTAACTGTCAAGTGTACAGGGTCTCTGGGTTGAGCTGTAACTGTCTAAGTGTACAGGGTCTCTGGGTTGTAACTGTCTGGTGTACAGGGTCTCTGGGTTATAATTGTCTGGTGTACAGGGTCTCTGGGTTGTAACTGTCTAGTGTACAGGGTCTCTGGGTCGTAATTGTCTGGACTACAGGGTCTCTGGGTCGTAACTGTCTGGTGTACAGGGTCTCTGGGTTGTAACTGTCTAGTGTACAGGGTCTCATTGTTGAGCTGTAACTGTCTCGTGTACAGGGTCTCTGGGTTGTAATTGTCTGGTGGTGTACAGGGTCTCTGGGTTGTAACTGTCTGGTGTACAGGGTCTCTGTGTTGTAACTGTCTGGTGTACAGGGTCTCTGGGTTGAGCTGTAACTGTCTCGTGTACAGGGTCTCTGGGTTGTAATGTCTGGTGTACAGGGTCTCTGGTTATAATTGTCTGGTGTACAGGGTCTCTGGGTTGTAACTGTCTAGTGTACAGGGTCTCTGGGTTAAGCTGTAACTGTCTAGTGTACAGGGTCTCTGGGTTATAATTGTCTGGTGTACAGGGTCTCTGGGTTGTAATAGTCTGGTGTACAGGGTCTCAGGTTTATAATTGTCTGGTGTACAGGGTCTCTGGGTTGTAATTGTCTGGTGTACAGGGTCTCTGGGTCGTAACTGTCTGGTGTACAGGGTCTCTGGGTTGTAATTATCTGGTGTACAGGGTCTCTGGGTCGTAACTGTCTGGTGTACAGGGTCTCTGGGTCGTAATTGTCTGGTGTAAAGGGGCTCTGGATCGTAACTGTCTGGTGTACAGGGTCTCTGGGTTGTAATTGTCTGGTGTACAGGGTCCCTGGGTTGAGGTGTAACTGTCTAAGTGTACAGGGTCTCTGGGTTGTAACTGTCTGGTGTACAGGGTCTCTGGGTTAAGTTTTAACTGTGTGGTGTACAGGGTCTCAGGGTTATAATTGTCTGGTGTACAGGGTCTCTGGGTTGTAACTGTTTGGTGTAGAGGGTCTCTGGGTTGTAACTGTCTGGTGTAGAGGGTCTCTGGGTTGTAACTGTCTGGTGTACAGGGTCTCTGGGATAAGTTTTAACTGTGTGGTGTACAGGGTCTCAGGGTTGTAACTGTCTGGTGTAGAGGGTCTCTGGGTTGTAACTGTCTGGTGTAGAGGGTCTCTGGGTTGTAACTGTCTGGTGTACAGGGTCTCTGGGTCGTAACTGTCTGGTGTACAGGGTCTCTGGGTTGTAATTGTCTGGTGTACAGGGTCTCTGGGTCGTATCTGTCTGGTGTAGAGGGTCTCTGGGTTGTAACTGTCTGGTGTACAGGGTCTCTGGGTTGTAACTGTCTAGTGTACAGGGTCTCTGGGTCGTAACTGTCTAGTGTATAGGGTCTCTGGGTTGTAACTGTCTGGTGTACAGGGTCTCTGGGTAGTAACTGTGTGGTGTACAGGGTATCAGGGTTATAATTGTTTGGTGTACAGGGTCTCTGGGTTGTAACTGTCTGGTGTAGAGGCTCTCTGGGTCGTAACTGTCTGGTGTCCAGGGTCTCTGGGTCGTAATTGTCTGGTGTACAGGGTCTCTGGGTCGTAACTGTCTGGTGTACAGGGTCTCTGGGTTGTAATTGTCTGGTGTACAGGGTCTCTGGGTCGTAACTGTCTGGTGTACTGGGTTGTAATTGTCTGGTGTACAGGGTCTCTGGGTCGTAACTGTCTGATGTAGAGGGTCTCTGGGTTGTAACTGTCTGGTGTACAGGGTCTCAGGGTTGAGCTGTAACTGTCTCATGTACAGGGTCTCTGGGTCGTAACTGTCTGATGTAGAGGGTCTCTGGGTTGTAACTGTCTGGTGTACAGGGTCTCAGGGTTGAGCTGTAACTGTCTCATGTACAGGGTCTCTGGGTTGTAATTGTCTGGTGTACAGGGTCTCTGTGTTGTAACTGTCTGGTGTACAGGGTCTCTGGGTTGATCAGTAACTGTCTAAGTGTACAGGGTCTCTGGATTGAGCTGTAACTGTCTAAGTGTACAGGGTCTCTGGGTTGTAACTGTCTGTTGTACAGGGTCTCTGGGTTAAGTTTTAACTGTGTGGTGTACAGGGTCTCTGGGTTGTAATTGTCTGGTGTACAGGGTCTCTGGGTCGTAACTGTCTGGTGTACAGGGTCTCTGGGTTGTAATTGTCTGGTGTACAGGGTCTCTGGGTCATAACTGTCTGGTGTAGAGGGTCTCTGGGTTGTAACTGTCTGGTGTACAGGGTCTCTGGGTTAAGTTTTAACTGTGTGGTGTACAGGATCTCAGGGTTATAATTGTCTGGTGTACAGGGTCTCTGGGTTGTAACTGTCTGGTGTAGAGGGTCTCTGGGTTGTAACTGTCTAGTGTACAGGGTCTCAGGGTTGAGCTGTAACTGTCTCGTGTACAGGGTCTCTGGGTTGTAATTGTCTGGTGGTGTACAGGGTCTCTGGGTTGTAACTGTCTGGTGTACAGGGTCTCTGTGTTGTAACTGTCTGGTGTACAGGGTCTCTGGGTTGAGCTGTAACTGTCTAAGTGTACAGGGTCTCTGGGTTGTAACTGTGTGGTGTACAGGGTCTCTGTGTTGTAACTTTCTGGTGTACAGGGTCTCTGGGTTGAGCTGTAACTGTCTAAGTGTACAGGGTCTCTGGGTTGAGCTGTAACTGTCTAAGTGTACAGGGTCTCTGGGTTGTAACTGTCTCGTGTACAGGGTCTCTGGGTTGTAATTGTCTGGTGGTGTACAGGGTCTCTGGGTTGTAACTGTCTGGTGTACAGGGTCTCTGTGTTGTAACTGTCTGGTGTACAGGGTCTCTGGGTTGAGCTGTAACTGTCTAAGTGTACAGGGTCTCTGGGTTGTAACTGTGTGGTGTACAGGGTCTCTGTGTTGTAACTTTCTGGTGTACAGGGTCTCTGGGTTGAGCTGTAACTGTCTAAGTGTACAGGGTCTCTGGGTTGTAACTGTCTGGTGTACAGGGTCTCTGGGTTATAATTGTCTGGTGTACAGGGTCTCTGGGTTGTAACTGTCTAGTGTACAGGGTCTCTGGGTTGTAATTGTCTGGTGTACAGGGTCTCTGTGTTGTAACTGTCTGGTGTACAGGGTCTCTGGGTTGAGCTGTAACTGTCTAAGTGTACAGGGTCTCTGGGTTGTAACTGTCTGGTGTACAGGGTCTCAGGGTTATAATTGTCTGGTGTACAGGGTCTCTTGGTTGTAACTGTCTGGTGTAGAGGGTCTCTGGGTTGTAACTGTCTGGTGTAGAGGGTCTCTGGGTTGTAACTGTCTGGTGTACAGGGTCTCTGGGTCGTAACTGTCTGGTGTACAGGGTCTCTGGGTTGTAATTGTCTGGTGTACAGGGTCACTGGGTCGTAACTGTCTGGTGTACATGGTCTCTGGGTTGTAATTGTCTGGTGTACAGGGTCTCTGGGTCGTAACTGTCTGGTGTAGAGGGTCTCTGGGTTGAGCTGTAACTGTCTAAGTGTACAGGGTCTCTGGGTTGTAACTGTCTGGTGTACAGGGTCTCTGGGTTAAGTTTTAACTGTGTGGTGTGCAGGGTCTCAGGATTATAATTGTCTGGTGTACAGGGTCTCTGGGTTGTAACTGTCTGGTGTAGAGGGTCTCTGGGTTGTAACTGTCTGGTGTACAGGGTCTCTGGGTCGTAATTGTCTGGACTACAGGGTCTCTGGGTCGTAACTGTCTGGTGTACAGGGTCTCTGGGTTGTAACTGTCTAGTGTACAGGGTCTCATGGTTGAGCTGTAACTGTCTCGTGTACAGGGTCTCTGGGTTGTAATTGTCTGGTGGTGTACAGGGTCTCTGGGTTGTAACTGTCTGGTGTACAGGGTCTCTGGGTTGAGCTGTAACTGTCTAAGTGTACAGGGTCTCTGGGTTGTAACTGTCTGGTGTACAGGGTCTCTGGGTTAAGTTTTAACTGTGTGGTGTACAGGGTCTCAGGGTTATAATTGTCTGGTGTACAGGGTCTCTGGGTTGTAACTGTTTGGTGTAGAGGGTCTCTGGGTTGTAACTGTCTGGTGTAGAGGGTCTCTGGGTTGTAACTGTCTGGTGTACAGGGTCTCTGGGATAAGTTTTAACTGTGTGGTGTACAGGGTCTCAGGGTTGTAACTGTCTGGTGTAGAGGGTCTCTGGGTTGTAACTGTCTGGAGTAGAGGGTCTCTGTGTTGTAACTGTCTGGTGTACAGGGTCTCTGGGTTGATCAGTAACTGTCTAAGTGTACAGGGTCTCTGGATTGAGCTGTAACTGTCTAAGTGTACAGGGTCTCTGGGTTGTAACTGTCTGTTGTACAGGGTCTCTGGGTTAAGTTTTAACTGTGTGGTGTACAGGGTCTCTGGGTTGTAATTGTCTGGTGTACAGGGTCTCTGGGTTGTAACTGTCTGGTGTACAGGGTCTCTGGGTTGTAACTGTCTGGTGTACAGGGTCTCTGGGTTAAGTTTTAACTGTGTGGTGTACAGGATCTCAGGGTTATAATTGTCTGGTGTACAGGGTCTCTGGGTTGTAACTGTCTGGTGTAGAGGGTCTCTGGGTTGTAACTGTCTAGTGTACAGGGTCTCAGGGTTGAGCTGTAACTGTCTCGTGTACAGGGTCTCTGGGTTGTAATTGTCTGGTGGTGTACAGGGTCTCTGGGTTGTAACTGTCTGGTGTACAGGGTCTCTGTGTTGTAACTGTCTGGTGTACAGGGTCTCTGGGTTGAGCTGTAACTGTCTAAGTGTACAGGGTCTCTGGGTTGTAACTGTCTGGTGTACAGGGTCTCTGGGTTGTAACTGTCTGGTGTACAGGGTCTCTGGGTTGTAACTGTCTGGTGTACAGGGTCTCTGGGTTGAGCTGTAACTGTCTAAGTGTACAGGGTCTCTGGGTTGTAACTGTCTGGTGTACAGGGTCTCTGTGTTGTAACTGTCTGGTGTACAGGGTCTCTGGGTTGAGCTGTAACTGTCTAAGTGTACAGGGTCTCTGGGTTGTAACTGTGTGGTGTACAGGGTCTCTGTGTTGTAACTTTCTGGTGTACAAGGTCTCTGGGTTGAGCTGTAACTGTCTAAGTGTACAGGGTCTCTGGGTTGTAACTGTCTGGTGTACAGGGTCTCTGGGTTATAATTGTCTGGTGTACAGGGTCTCTGGGTTGTAACTGTCTAGTGTACAGGGTCTCTGGGTTGTAATTGTCTGGTGTACAGGGTCTCTGTGTTGTAACTGTCTGGTGTACAGGGTCTCTGGGTTGAGCTGTAACTGTCTAAGTGTACAGGGTCTCTGGGTTGTAACTGTCTGGTGTACAGGGTCTCAGGGTTATAATTGTCTGGTGTACAGGGTCTCTTGGTTGTAACTGTCTGGTGTAGAGGGTCTCTGGGTTGTAACTGTCTGGTGTAGAGGGTCTCTGGGTTGTAACTGTCTGGTGTACAGGGTCTCTGGGTCGTAACTGTCTGGTGTACAGGGTCTCTGGGTTGTAATTGTCTGGTGTACAGGGTCACTGGGTCGTAACTGTCTGGTGTACATGGTCTCTGGGTTGTAATTGTCTGGTGTACAGGGTCTCTGGGTCGTAACTGTCTGGTGTAGAGGGTCTCTGGGTTGAGCTGTAACTGTCTAAGTGTACAGGGTCTCTGGGTTGTAACTGTCTGGTGTACAGGGTCTCTGGGTTAAGTTTTAACTGTGTGGTGTGCAGGGTCTCAGGATTATAATTGTCTGGTGTACAGGGTCTCTGGGTTGTAACTGTCTGGTGTAGAGGGTCTCTGGGTTGTAACTGTCTGGTGTACAGGGTCTCTGGGTCGTAATTGTCTGGACTACAGGGTCTCTGGGTCGTAACTGTCTGGTGTACAGGGTCTCTGGGTTGTAACTGTCTAGTGTACAGGGTCTCATGGTTGAGCTGTAACTGTCTCGTGTACAGGGTCTCTGGGTTGTCTGGTGGTGTACAGGGTCTCTGGGTTGTAACTGTCTGGTGTACAGGGTCTCTGGGTCTGTAACTGTCTAGTGTACAGGGTCTCTGGGTTGTAACTGTCTGGTGTACAGGGTCTCTGGGTTGTAACTGTCTGGTGTACAGGGTCTCTGGGTTGTAATTGTCTGGTGTACAGGGTCTCTGGGTTGTAACTGTCTGGTGTACAGGGTCTCTGTGTTGTAACTGTCTGGTGTACAGGGTCTCTGGGTTGAGCTGTAACTGTCTAAGTGTACAGGGTCTCTGGGTTGTAACTGTGTGGTGTACAGGGTCTCTGTGTTGTAACTTTCTGGTGTACAGGGTCTCTGGGTTGAGCTGTAACTGTCTAAGTGTACAGGGTCTCTGGGTTGAGCTGTAACTGTCTAAGTGTACAGGGTCTCTGGGTTGTAACTGTCTGGTGTACAGGGTCTCTGGGTTATAATTGTCTGGTGTACAGGGTCTCTGGGTTGTAACTGTCTAGTGTACAGGGTCTCTGGGTTATAATTGTCTGGTGTACAGGGTCTCTGTGTTGTAACTGTCTGGTGTACAGGGTCTCTGGGTTAAGTTTTAACTGTGTGGTGTACAGGATCTCAGGGTTATAATTGTCTGGTGTACAGGGTCTCTGGGTTGTAACTGTCTGGTGTAGAGGGTCTCTGGGTTGTAACTGTCTAGTGTACAGGGTCTCAGGGTTGAGCTGTAACTGTCTCGTGTACAGGGTCTCTGGGTTGTAATTGTCTGGTGGTGTACAGGGTCTCTGGGTTGTAACTGTCTGGTGTACAGGGTCTCTGTGTTGTAACTGTCTGGTGTACAGGGTCTCTGGGTTGAGCTGTAACTGTCTAAGTGTACAGGGTCTCTGGGTTGTAACTGTGTGGTGTACAGGGTCTCTGTGTTGTAACTTTCTGGTGTACAGGGTCTCTGGGTTGAGCTGTAACTGTCTAAGTGTACAGGGTCTCTGGGTTGAGCTGTAACTGTCTAAGTGTACAGGGTCTCTGGGTTGTAACTGTCTCGTGTACAGGGTCTCTGGGTTGTAATTGTCTGGTGGTGTACAGGGTCTCTGGGTTGTAACTGTCTGGTGTACAGGGTCTCTGTGTTGTAACTGTCTGGTGTATAGGGTCTCTGGGTTGAGCTGTAACTGTCTAAGTGTACAGGGTCTCTGGGTTGTAACTGTGTGGTGTACAGGGTCTCTGTGTTGTAACTTTCTGGTGTACAGGGTCTCTGGGTTGAGCTGTAACTGTCTAAGTGTACAGGGTCTCTGGGTTGTAACTGTCTGGTGTATAGGGTCTCTGGGTTATAATTGTCTGGTGTACAGGGTCTCTGGGTTGTAACTGTCTAGTGTACAGGGTCTCTGGGTTGTAATTGTCTGGTGTACAGGGTCTCTGTGTTGTAACTGTCTGGTGTACAGGGTCTCTGGGTTGAGCTGTAACTGTCTAAGTGTACAGGGTCTCTGGGTTGTAACTGTCTGGTGTACAGGGTCTCAGGGTTATAATTGTCTGGTGTACAGGGTCTCTTGGTTGTAACTGTCTGGTGTAGAGGGTCTCTGGGTTGTAACTGTCTGGTGTAGAGGGTCTCTGGGTTGTAACTGTCTGGTGTACAGGGTCTCTGGGTCGTAACTGTCTGGTGTACAGGGTCTCTGGGTTGTAATTGTCTGGTGTACAGGGTCACTGGGTCGTAACTGTCTGGTCTACATGGTCTCTGGGTTGTAATTGTCTGGTGTACAGGGTCTCTGGGTCGTAACTGTCTGGTGTAGAGGGTCTCTGGGTTGAGCTGTAACTGTCTAAGTGTACAGGGTCTCTGGGTTGTAACTGTCTGGTGTACAGGGTCTCTGGGTTAAGTTTTAACTGTGTGGTGTGCAGGGTCTCAGGATTATAATTGTCTGGTGTATAGGGTCCCTGGGTTGTAACTGTCTGGTGTAGAGGGTCTCTGGGTTGTAACTGTCTGGTGTACAGGGTCTCTGGGTCGTAATTGTCTGGACTACAGGGTCTCTGGGTCGTAACTGTCTGGTGTACAGGGTCTCTGGGTTGTAACTGTCTAGTGTACAGGGTCTCATGGTTGAGCTGTAACTGTCTCGTGTACAGGGTCTCTGGGTTGTAATTGTCTGGTGGTGTACAGGGTCTCTGGGTTGTAACTGTCTGGTGTACAGGGTCTCTGGGTTGAGCTGTAACTGTCTAAGTGTACAGGGTCTCTGGGTTGTAACTGTCTGGTGTACAGGGTCTCTGGGTTAAGTTTTAACTGTGTGGTGTACAGGGTCTCAGGGTTATAATTGTCTGGTGTACAGGGTCTCTGGGTTGTAATTGTCTGGTGTACAGGGTCTCTGGGTCGTAACTGTCTGGTGTACAGGGTCTCTGGGTTGTAATTGTCTGGTGTACAGGGTCTCTGGGTCGTAACTGTCTGGTGTACAGGGTCTCTGGGTTGTAACTGTCTAGTGTACAGGGTCTCATGGTTGAGCTGTAACTGTCTCGTGTACAGGGTCTCTGGGTTGTAATTGTCTGGTGGTGTACAGGGTCTCTGGGTTGTAACTGTCTGGTGTACAGGGTCTCTGGGTTGAGCTGTAACTGTCTAAGTGTACAGGGTGTATGGGTTGTAACTGTCTGGTGTACAGGGTCTCTGGGTTAAGTTTTAACTGTCTGGTGTACAGGGTCT
>JACSYO010001283.1:0-27500 GCA_016806645.1 Ophiodon elongatus | reverse complement strand
TTTGTATTTACAAGTATCCAGTATTATAATAATATAAACATTTAGAATTTAAAATGATAAAGAAAACCTTAATATTAAATAAAAGGTGAAATAATAATATTAATAAATATTAATAATAAATAAAAACAGAACACGTCTAAATATTAAACACATATCCAGCTGATTAATAACATTTATTACAGGTTCCTTAATTATGCAACATAAGAGATAAATAAGAAATAAAACCCTCTTCAGTGGTTTTCAGGCTGCAGTGCGTTCGTCTGGCCGCTGGGTGGCGCTGCAGCTTCATTCCATCAGCTTGTTTGCTGGTTTCATAAAATATTAGTTAATAATATATTTGTCCCTCTTATGATTCTCAGAATAAAATAAAAGCTCATGTAACTTTTATTTTACTCAAACTTTCACAAACACATAACAATATAATATGAAATAATATAATATAATAAACTATGATATAATCAAATAAATATTATAATATAATAAAGTAATATAATTTACGTATTGTATAAATATTATGAAAATAAAAATATACAAAAAATAATAAAGTATAACAATAAATTGTATAACATTTTATTGTAAAATACAGAAAACATAAAACATAATAAAAAATAAAACATAATATAACAATTACAATATAATATAATCATATACAAAAATAAAAATCACACAAAAATAAAAAATACAATATAATGTAAAATAATATGAATACATACAATAATAAAAATTGAAACAATAAAATAAAATAGAAAACATAATGGAATATAAAATAATGGAATATAATTAATAATACAACCAAATTCAAATATTGTACTATGATAAAATATACAATATAAAATAAATACATGAATACCATAATTAAACAGAAAACACAATGGAATATAAAATAATATTAATAAATATAATAAATAATGAAAATTATAAAACATGATAATATAATTAACTATAATAAAACCAAATAAAAATATTGTGCTATAATAAAAATACATTATGTAAAATAATGTAAATACATACAATTATAAATAATAAGACAATATAGTAAAACTGAAAATATGATGTAATTAGAACAACATATATAATAATATAATATAATAAACTATCATGTAACCAAATAAACATATTATACTATAATGAAAATACAATATAATGTAAAATAAGATAAATAATACATATAAACAATAATAAAGAAACAACAATAAATATTATATATGTATATATATATATAAATATATATAATAAAACTGAAATAATTATATAATTAGAATAAAATAAAATAATATAATAAACTATAATGTAACCAAATAAACATAATGAATACTATAATGAAAATACAATATAATGTAAAATAAAATAATATAATAAACTATAACGTAACTAAAAGATACCGATAGTAAGGGCGTTAATCGGTGCAGCAGCTGCTGCAGCCCTTGTGCACAGCGCCCCCTCTCTCTCCGGTGCGCCTGCGTGCTGACACACACACACACACACACACACACACACGCACACACACACGCACGCACGCACGCACCGAGCCACCGAGCGTCCGCTGCCCGGCCCGGCAGGAGGAGACAGACGCACCGGGGCTGGGTGAACTTCACGGGAGCGGTAACGGGAGCGGGGACGGGGACGGTGACGTGATATGATGCTGCACGGGATCACGGAAACGTAAGAGGAGGAGGAGGAGGAGGAGGAGGAGGAGGACCGTCGGGGCTCAGCCGAGGAGGATGCAGCAGTGACGGCCTGATCGGTACCGGGAGGACCGGAACACGTCCTGCACCGATCCGGTCTGATGTAAACCCGCAGCGATGCACGGGTAGGCAGGGAGGAGGCGCGAGGACCGGAGCGACCGTCGGTACATAACGGAGGAGGGAGCGCGAGGCGGAGGAGGAGGAGGAGGAGGAGGAGGAGGAGGAGGGAGGATGAATTCGATAGATGGAGGAGGAGAAGCGGGCCCGGACGGCCTGGCCACGGCAGGTAGGGTGTGTGTGTGTGTGTGTGTGTGTGTGTGTGTGTGTGTGTGTGTGTGTGTGTGTGTGTAGTGGGAGCTGCTGTCGCCATGATGCCTCCACATCCGCCCATTGACTCAGAGAATGTGTGTGTGTGTGTGTGTGTGTGTGTGTGTGTGTGTGTGTGTCAGCATCCCTCTGTCCATTGGGGTGTGTGTGCATGAGTGTGTATTGGGGGTGGAGGGTCCTACCAAGGAGGATTGTGGGAAGGCCTGCTTGGTTATTAGTGCGTGTGTGCGTGTGTGTGTGTGTGTGTGTGTGTGTGTGTGTGTGTGTGTGTGTGTGTGTGTGTGTGTGTGTGTGTGTGTGTAGTAATATGGCAGCTGATATATAAACTGTCCTCATGTGATTTTTCCATTCACTCCAATAGAAGTACTTGTGGTACTATTAGTGGTATTAATACACCATTATCACGGAGAAATGCTGCCTTCTGATTGGACGACGGGCGTCAATTAAAATCATAAGTGGGGAACTGGCATAATTAAAGGGAGAGTAACCGTAGCAACCGCATGAAGGTTTCTTGAGATTCTTGAGGAACGAATTATTGTGACAAAGGTGAAATATTTGTCTCCCAGACAGATGAAATACATTTAAAGATAAAACAAGAATAAGCTGAAACTCTTCTACTGTCAATAAACTGCAGAGGATTATTCTCCAGGAACCTTTCAGGAGCTGTGAGCAGGTTGAGTTCACTGTGAAGCAGTTGGGAGATCTTTTACTGCAGAAAAGCTGGGGGGGGAGAGGGGGGGGGGGGCACTATCAAAAAGTTGGAGGACTTGTTGGCTTATTTTGTGAATTAGCATGAGGACCTTTACAATGAAGCAGCAGGCTGGTGTTTACTGTGAAGCAGCTGGAGGACCTTTACAATGAAGCAGCAGGCTGGTGTTTACTGTGAAGCAGCTGGAGGACCTTTACAGTGAAGCTTTAGGTCAGTGTTTACTGTGAAGCAGCTGGAGGACCTTTACAGTGAAGCAGCAGGCTGGTGTTTACTGTGAAGCAGCTGGAGGACCTTTACAGTGAAGCAGCAGGCTGGTGTTTACTGTGAAGCAGCTGGAGGACCTTTACAATGAAGCAGCAGGCTGGTGTTTACTGTGAAGCAGCTGGAGGACCTTTACAGTGAAGCTTTAGGTCAGTGTTTACTGTGAAGCAGCTGGAGGACCTTTACAATGAAGCAGCAGGCTGGTGTTTACTGTGAAGCAGTTGGAGGACCTTTACAGTGAAGCTTTAGGTCAGTGTTTACTGTGAAGCAGCTGGAGGACCTTTACAATGAAGCAGCAGGCTGGTGTTTACTGTGAAGCAGTTGGAGGACCTTTACAGTGAAGCTTTAGGTCAGTGTTTACTGTGAAGCAGCTGGAGGACCTTTACAATGACGCAGCAGGCTGGTGTTTACTGTGAAGCAGTTGGAGGACCTTTACAGTGAAGCTTTAGGTCAGTGTTTACTGTGAAGCAGCTGGAGGACCTTTACAATGACGCAGCAGGCTGGTGTTTACTGTGAAGCAGCTGGAGGACCTTTACAGTGAAGCTTTAGGTCAGTGTTTACTGTGAAGCAGCTGGAGGACCTTTACAATGAAGCAGCAGGCTGGTGTTTACTGTGAAGCAGCTGGAGGACCTTTACAGTGAAGCTTTAGGTCAGTGTTTACTGTGAAGCAGCTGGAGGACCTTTACAATGAAGCAGCAGGCTGGAGTTTACTGTGAAGCAGCTGGAGGACCTTTACAATGAAGCAGCAGGCTGGTGTTTACTGTGAAGCAGCTGGAGGACCTTTACAGTGAAGCAGCAGGCTGGTGTTTACTGTGAAGCAGCTGGAGGACCTTTACAGTGAAGCAGCAGGCTGGTGTTTACTGTGAAGCAGCTGGAGGACCTTTACAGTGAAGCAGCAGGCTGGTGTTTACTGTGAAGCAGCTGGAGGACCTTTACAGTGAAGCTTTAGGTCAGTGTTTACTGTGAAGCAGCTGGAGGACCTTTACAGTGAAGCACCAGGCTGGTGTTTACTGTGAAGCAGCTGGAGGACCTTTACAGTGAAGCAGCAGGCTGGTGTTTACTGTGAAGCAGCTGGAGGACCTTTACAGTGAAGCTTTAGGTCAGTGTTTACTGTGAAGCAGCTGGAGGACCTTTACAGTGAAGCATCAGGCTGGTGTTTACTGTGAAGCAGCTGGAGGACCTTTACAGTGAAGCAGCAGGCTGGTGTTTACTGTGAAGCAGCTGGAGGACCTTTACAGTGAAGCTTTAGGTCAGTGTTTACTGTGAAGCAGCTGGAGGACCTTTACAGTGAAGCAGCAGGCTGGTGTTTACTGTGAAGCAGCTGGAGGACCTTTACAGTGAAGCTTTAGGTCAGTGTTTACTGTGAAGCAGCTGGAGGACCTTTACAGTGAAGCTTTAGGTCAGTGTTTACTGTGAAGCAGCTGGAGGACCTTTACAGTGAAGCAGCAGGCTGGTGTTTACTGTGAAGCAGCTGGAGGACCTTTACAGTGAAGCAGCAGGCTGGTGTTTACTGTGAAGCAGCTGGAGGACCTTTACAGTGAAGCAGCAGGCTGGTGTTTACTGTGAAGCAGCTGGAGGACCTTTACAGTGAAGCAGCAGGCTGGTGTTTACTGTGAAGCAGCTGGAGGACCTTTACAGTGAAGCTTTAGGTCAGTGTTTACTGTGAAGCAGCTGGAGGACCTTTACAGTGAAGCAGCAGGCTGGTGTTTACTGTGAAGCAGCTGGAGGACCTTTACAGTGAAGCTTTAGGTCAGTGTTTACTGTGAAGCAGCTGGAGGACCTTTACAGTGAGCAGCAGGCTGGTGTTTACTGTGAAGCAGCTGAGGACCTTACAGTGAAGCACAGGCTGGTGTTTACTGTGAAGCAGCTGGAGGACCTTTACAGTGAAGCAGCAGGTGGTGTTTACTGTGAAGCAGCTGGAGGACCTTTACAGTGAAGCTTAGGTCAGTGTTTACTGTGAAGCAGCTGAGGACCTTTAGTGAAGCTTAGGTCAGTGTTTACTGTGAAGCAGCTGGAGGACCTTTACAGTGAAGCAGCAGGCTTCATTCTATAAGTCTATTCATCATCCGATACCAAACAGTAGAAAAGTAACAGACTCTGATGTCTTCATGAGAGACATTTCAGAGGAATATATTTATTAGTGTATGTTGCGTAATCGCTGTGATGAGTCCTGACAGACTGACAGCAAGTTTCTCTGGAGGCTTTTCATCTGCAGCTATTTTAGTCTTTTCACTGACTCAGTGTGTGTGTGTGTGTGTGTGTGTGTGTGTGTGTGTGTGTGTGTGTGTGTGCGCGCGTGTGTGTGTGTGTGTCAGCTTCATCACAATGGAAATCCCTTTCTGCATCTCCGAGCCGGTCGCCCTGATTGACAGCTGGTCCGGGATCAGTCACATTCCTGATTCTATGACAGTTCGATGCCGTAGAGAGAAGTGAACCCGAGTGGACCCCTGAGCCCCTCCGTCTGGGGCCAAAGCCCCACCTTTATTTTAAACTCCTCCTTTGTTGCCCTGGAAACAATGGTGTCATATTTCATGTTTCTAATGGCGGCTCGGAAAGTCCCAAACGTTCCTGACACCAGTATTTCCAGAGGTTTACAAAGTGTAATTAAAGACTTTACTGTGAAGCAGCTGGAGGACTTTTACTTTGAAACAGCAGGTTGGGTTTTACTGTGAAGCAGCTGGAGGACTTTTACTTTGAAACAGCAGGTTGGGTTTTACTGTGAAGCAGCTGGAGGACTTTTACTT
Organism: Ophiodon elongatus; assembly: GCA_016806645.1. Classification (NCBI taxonomy): domain Eukaryota; kingdom Metazoa; phylum Chordata; class Actinopteri; order Perciformes; family Hexagrammidae; genus Ophiodon; species Ophiodon elongatus. Next base: position 21,774 of record JACSYO010001283.1, on the reverse strand, counting down.
TGAAACAGCAGGTTGGGTTTTACTAATATTTTACTGACTAGACTACTAAGAAAGGCTTTTATTGTGAAGCAACTGTAGGAACTTTTACTGTGAAGCAGTTGGGAATCTTTTAGTGTGAAAGATCTAAACATCTTTATCTAAATTCTTCTTCTCCTTCTCCTCCTTCTTCTTCTCCTTCTCCTTATTTGTCTTCTTCTCCTTCTCCTTCTTCTCCTTCTCCTTCTTCTTCTTGTTTCTGGAGTTTTTCTCTTCCTGTTTGAGGAGAGTTTGAACTTCACTCCACTCGACCTGTCAATGTGTAGATTTGTTTATCACTGGATTTTAATTGTGCATAAATCTGCATCCTCTGATAATCCATCAGTGGTCTCCAGACAAACAGTCTGAAGTGTCAGTCTGAGGTTTGAGGAGACGGATCGGTCCGGAGGGAGGACTCAAGGACACGAGTGAAGGAGAAAGACGACACTGCTAGGAGGCAGTTTAGGTTGAATAACTGGGAGCGTTCTCCTTCATCTCCTTCCTGTTTTTAGCTCCTCTCTCTGAGGGTTATCGCTGCTCGTCGAGCCGCTAATGTGAGCTGTTTAATGCCCTCAGTGTGTGAGTGTGTGTGTGTGTGTGTGTGTGTGTGTGCGTGTGTGAGTGTGTGTGTGTGTGTGTGTGTGTGTGTGTGTGTGTGTGTGTGTTGGATTAGCTTCCTCCCGCTGTGCAGGATGATCTGACGCACATGGGAGGCCTGTCTGCAACACAAACACACACACACACACACACACACACACACACACACACACACACACACACACACACACACACACACACACACAGAGCTGCAGGAGTCAGCTCTTTAATTGAAACGTCGATCAGCCTGCTCGTTTTGGTGGAAGTAGTTTGATGTTGTGTTCTGGGCTCTTTTTAACTCTCAATCTAAATATTACATCTACTGAACCTGAGACATGAAGGAAGTGACATTAAAAACAAATAGTTCTTTTTAAAAGGTAATATTATGAACATTGATGGGTCGAAGATGACGCAACACTTTCACACAACATTATGAAAAGCCACTAAAATAAAAAGTGTCAATGATGGTGACTGTTCTCTAGATGGGTACCGGTTGATGGTGACTGTTCTCTAGATGGGTACCGGTTGATGGTGACTGTTCTCTAGATGGGTACCGGTTGATGGTGACTGTTCTCTAGATGGGTACCGGTTGATGGTGACTGTTCTCTAGATGGGTACCGGTTGATGGTCACTGTTCTCTAGATGGGTACCGGTTGATGGTGACTGTTCTCTAGATGGGTACCGGTTGATGGTCACTGTTCTCTAGATGGGTACCGGTTGATGGTGACTGTTCTCTAGATGGGTACCGGTTGATGGTCACTGTTCTCTAGATGGGTACCGGTTGATGGAGGACCTCTGAGTGTTTCTAACCACGTGTTCTCCCTCTCAAGGTTCTGGTAAAGCAGAGTGTGTCCGGGCGGTCGACGTCCTCACGGTGCTCAGAGAGAAAGTGGCCTTCGTGTCGGGTATAACACACACAGCTGCACATCTGGTCCCGTTCTGGTCCCGGTGAGATCCGGTTTAACGGACTGTGTTCTTCTAGGTGGACGGGACAAACGTGGCGGACCGATACTGACCTTCCCTGCCAGGACCAATCATGATCGAATAAAACAGGAAGACCTCAGCCGATTGGTCACCTACCTAGCAACCATACCCAGGTAAGGCCCTCTCTGCCTGCCCACCTGATGGGCTCGCCACCTGTCTCACTCTCACCCTCTGTCTCACTCTCACCCCCTGTCTCACTCTCACCCCCTGTCTCACTCTCACCCCCTGTCTCACTCTCAACCCCCTGTCTGTCTGCCAGTGAGGACGTGGGTGCTCGGGGCTTCACGGTGGTGGTGGACATGCGCGGCAGTAAGTGGGACAGCGTGAAGCCGGTTCTACGGACGCTGCAGGAGTCCTTCTCCTCCAACATCCACACGGCGCTGCTCATCAAACCAGACACCTTCTGGCAGAAGCACAAGACCAACCTGGGCAGCGCCAAGCTCAGCTTTGAGGTACTACTGCACTTCTATTGCTGATAACTATAGTACTACTACTAAAATCTGGAATATTACTGCTGCTGCTAACCAAAGTACTGCTGCTGCTAACCAAAGTACTGCTGATGCTAACTGTATTACAACTACTGCTACTAACTAAAGTACTGCTAATGCTAACTAAAGTACTGATGAGGCTAACCAAAGTACTGCTGAGGCTAACCAAAGTACTGCTTATGCTAACCAAAGTACTGCTGAGGCTAACCAAAGTACTGCTGATGCTAACCAAAGTACTGCTGAAGCTAACCAAAGTACTGCTGAAGCTAACCAAAGTACTGCTGATGCTAACCAAAGTACTGCTGATGCTAACCAAAGTACTGCTGATGCTAAAATAAAGTACTGCTGATGCGAACCAAAGTACTGCTGATGCTAACTAAAGTACTGCTGAATGCTAGCCAAAGTACTGCTGAAGCTAACCAAAGTACTGCTGATGCTAACTAAAGTACTGCTGATGCTAACCAAAGTACTGCTGATGCTAACTGGACCCACCTGTCTTCAGACCAGCCTGGTGTCGGTGGAGGGCCTGTCTCGGCTCGTTGACCCCTCCCAGCTGACCGCTGACCTCGGCGGCTCGTTGGAGTACGACCACGTGGAGTGGACCGAGCTGCGTCTGGGTCTGGAGGAGTTCACAGGGGCCGCCACGCAGCTGCTAGCCCAGCTGGAGCAGCTGGAGGCCGGGCTGAACCGCATACCGGAGCCACAGGACGTGGATGAGGCCCGCAAGTGAGTTATTGACTAGTGTTATCCTTTAGAGTATTAACTAAAGAAGCAACGGGTCGCAGACAGAACAGAGCCTGAATGCATGTAACTGAGTCATTGTTCGTCCTCTCCAGACTTCTGGAGGAACACGGTCGTCTCCGTATCACCATCGCAACGGCACCAGTCGACTCCCTCGAGCGAGAGGGGAGGAGCTTGCTCCAGCGCATGCGCCTGGGCCCCTCCCACGGCGACGCCTCTACCGAAGGCGGTGGCGGCGGCGGCGGCGGTAGTCACGGCAGCTGGCTGTCGGGCGGGGCGGACTTCCAGAGCGTTGCGCCGAAGGTCTCGTCTCTGCTGGACCGGCTGCAGGCGGCTCGCGGTCACCTGCTGCAGAGCTGGAGCGACAGGAAGCTGCACCTGGACCAGACGCTGCAGCTGCACCTGTTCGAGCAGGACGCCGCAAAGGTGGGGTTCAAATCCTGGTTCACCTGGAGAACCCTGAAGAGACCGGACGCCCCTGAACATGTATATGAGACGCAAAGACGTCCAGAGGGTTGATTTCAGCCCAAGTTCAGCTTCATGGTACTATTCAGTACTAAAGCTGTAGTAGTACTACTAGTGACTATGGTATAGTATAGTATAGTAGTACTTCTCATAACTACAGTAGTCCTACTATAACTACAGTAGTACTTCTCATAACTTCAGTAGTACTACTGTAACTACAGTAGTACTACTGTAACTGAAGTAGTACTACAGTAACTACAGTAGTACTACAGTAACTGAAGTACTCCCGTCTCCTCAGATGTCCCAGTGGATCGCTCACAGTAAAGACTTGTTCGTTCAGACTCTGGTGGAAGTCGGCCAGAACCACCAGCACGCCCTGGACCTCCAGACACAGCACCAGCACTTCACCGCCAACTGCATGGTGGGTTGTTTGTGTGTGTGTTTGTTTGTGTTTGTTTGTGTTTGTGTGTGTGTTTGTTTGTTTGCTTGTGTGTTTGCTTGTGTGTTTGTTTGCTTGTGTGTTTGTTTGCTTGTTTGTTTGTGTGGTTGTTTGTGTGGTTGCGTGTGTGTTTGTTTGCTTGTTTTTTGTTTGCTTGTGTGTTTGTTTGTGTGGTTGCTTGTGTGTTTGTTTACTTGTTTGTTTGCTTGCTTGTGTGTTTGTTTGCTTGTTTTTTGTTTGCTTGTGCGTTTGCTTGTTTGTTTGTGTGGTTGCGTGTGTGTTTGTTTGTTTTCTTGTGTGTTTGCTTGTGTTTGTTTGTTTGCTTGTGTGTTTGTTTGTGTTTGTTTGCTTGTTTTTTGTTTGCTTGTGTGTTTGTTTGCTTGTTTGTTTGTGTGTTTGTGTGTTTGTTTGCTTGTGTGTTTGTTTGTTTGCTTATGTGTTTGTTTGTTTGTGTGTTTGTTTGCTGGTGTGTTTGCTTGTGTTTGTTTGTTTGCTTGTGTGTTTGTTTGTGTTTGTTTGCTTGTGTTTGTTTGTTTGCTTGTGTGTTTGTTTGCTTGTGTGTTTGTTTGCTTGTGTGTTTGCTTCTTTGTTGTTTACAGAATGGCAGTGTGAGCGTGGACAGTGTGGTCACGGAGTGTTTGTTTGTTTGTTTGTTTGTTTGTTTGTTTACAGAACGGCAGTGTGAACGTGGACAGCGTGGTCACGGTGTTTGTTTGTTTGTTTGTTTGTTTACAGAACGGCAGTGTGAACGTGGACAGCGTGGTCACGGTGTTTGTTTGTTTGTTTGTTTGTTTACAGAACGGCAGTGTGAACGTGGACAGCGTGGTCACGGTGTTTGTTTGTTTGTTTGTTTGTTTACAGAACGGCAGTGTGAACGTGGACAGCGTGGTTACCGTGGCGTCCCGGCTGGCGGAGGCCGGTCACCATGGCGCTGAGCGCATCGCCTTGGTGTCGTCACGGTTACAGGACGACTGGAAGACGCTGACGGCGGCGCTGGAGGAGCGAAGCAACACGCTCGCCATGGCAACCGGCTTCCACCAGGGGGCGGAGCAGGTGATTACACACCTGTCTGTCAACCTGTCTGTCTACATGTGTCCACCTGTCTCACCTCCAACCTTATACCTGTCTGTCACCCCACGACCTACATGACTGTCTCCACTCACCTGTCTACCTGACTGCTATTTTACCTGTTCTACTTTTACCTCTCTACCTGTCTGTGAATCTACCTGTCTGCCTCTACCTCTCTCTACTGTGTTTCTCTGTCCTCTTATGTCCTCTCTACCTGTCTGCCTCTCTTGTCCTCTTGTTGTTTTTTACCTGTTCTCTCCTGTCCTCTCTACCTGTCTGCCTCTCTACCTGTCCTCTCTACCTGTCTGTGAATCTACCTGTCTGCCTCTCTACCTGTCCTCTCTACCTGTCTGCCTCTCTCCCTGTCCTCTCTACCTGTCCTCTCTACCTGTCCTCTCTACCTGTCTGCCTCTCTACCTGTCCTCTCTACCTGTCTGTGAATCTACCTGTCTGCCTCTCTCCCTGTCCTCTCTACCTGTCCTCTCTACCTGTCCTCTCTACCTGTCTGCCTCTCTACCTGTCCTCTCTACCTGTCTGTGAATCTACCTGTCTGCCTCTCTACCTGTCCTCTCTACCTGTCTGCCTCTCTCCCTGTCCTCTCTACCTGTCCTCTCTACCTGTCCTCTCTACCTGTCTGCCTCTCTACCTGTCCTCTCTCTGTCTGTGTCTACCTGTCTGCCTCTCTACCTGTCCTCTCTACCTGTCTGCCTCTCTCCCTGTCCTCTCTACCTGTCTGCCTCTCTACCTGTCTGTCAGTTCCTGCTCAGAGTGGGGAGTTGGGTTCAGGTGTGCTCTGAAGGGCCGTTGCCGTCGGCGACAGCAGAGCTGGAAGCTGCGAATAAGAAACACCAGGAAGTTAACGAGGAGATATCTGCTGACTACACACAGGTACCTGTCTGTCTGCCTGTCTGTCTGCATACCTGTCTCTCTGTTGTCTGAACATATACATGATTGTCTGTCTGTACACATACCTGTCTGTCTGCACACCTGTCTGTATGAACACATACCTGTCTGTCTGCACACCTGTCTGTCTGTACACATACCTGTCTGTCTGTACACATACCTGTCTGTCTGTACACCTGTCTGTCTGAACACATACCTGTCTGTCTGCACACCTGTCTGTATGAACACATACATATCTGTCCACATAACTGTCTGTCTGAACACATACCTGTCTGTCTGAACACATACATGACTGTCTGTCTGAACACATACCTGTCTGTCTGAACACATACATGACTGTCTGTCTGAACACATACCTGTCTGTCTGAACACATACATGACTGTCTGTCTGTCTGTCTGTCTGTTTGTCTGTTTGTCCACATACCTGTTTGTCCACATACCTGTCTGTCTGAACACATACCTGTCTGTCTGAACATTGCCTGTCTGTCTGTCTGCAGCTCAGTGAGAGCGGTAAAGTCTTAATGGACGTCCTACAGCGTTGCCCGGCGACCGACTCCGACAACTCGGCGACCAAACCGGACTTCACCGCCGCCACGCACGGCATCATGGGAGTTCTGCACCAGGTCCTGCAGGTATGGCAGGGACATGTCTCACATGTGACCAGCAGACAGACAGGTGGACTCACGTGAAGGTTTTTGTTGGTTTGCAGGGTCATCATGAGGTGGAGGGGGCGTGGCAGCATCGTAAGCTCCGCCTCCACCAGCGCCTGCAACTGTGTGTGTTTCAACAGGATGTCAGACAGGTACGACGGACCCAGACCCAGACCCAGAACCAGAACCAGACCCAGACCCAGATCCAGACCCAGAACCAGAACCAGACCAAGATCCAGACCCAGACCCAGACCCAGAACCAGAACCAGATCCAGACCCAGACCCAGATCCAGAGCCAGAGCCAGACCTAGAACCAGACCCAGAACCAGACCCAGACCCAGATCCAGACCCAGAGCCAGACCCAGAACCAGACCCAGATCGATACCCCTTTACACCTTGTATTTAAAAATACCAAATCACCTGTCTGTCTCTCACCCCTTCTGTGTGTCTCTCTCCACCTGTCTGTCTCTCCACCTGTCTATCTCTCCACCTGTCTATCTCTCCACCTGTCTGTCTCTCCACCTGTCTATCTCTCCACCTGTCTATCTCTCCACCTGTCTGTCTCTCCACCTGTCTGTCTCTCAGGTGTTGGACTGGGTGGAGCAGCACGGTGAGGTTTTCCTGAACAAACACAGCGGCGTGGGGAAGTCTCTGCACCGAGCTCGGGCCCTGCAGAAACGCCACGACGACTTCCAGCAGGTTGCACAGGTAAACCCCAGAGACCTGGATTAACTAAACCCCCTGAGACCTGGATTAACTAAACCCCCTGAGACCTGGATTAACTAAACCCCCCTGAGACCTGGATTAACTAAACCCCCTGAGACCTGGATTAACTAAACCCCCTGAGACCTGGATTAACTAAACCCCCTGAGACCTGGATTAACTAAACCCCCTGAGACCTGGATTAACTAAACCCCCCTGAGACCTGGATTAACTAAACCCCCTGAGACCTGGATTAACTAAACCCCCCTGAGACCTGGATTAACTAAACCCCCCTGAGACCTGGATTAACTAAACCCCCTGAGACCTGGATTAACTAAACCCCCCTGAGACCTGGATTAACTAAACCCCCTGAGACCTGGATTAACTAAACCCCCCTGAGACCTGGATTAACTAAACCCCCTGAGACCTGGATTAACTAAACCCCCCTGAGACCTGGATTAACTAAACCCCCCTGAGACCTGGATTAACTAAACCCCCCTGAGACCTGGATTAACTAAACCCCCTGAGACCTGGATTAACTAAACCCCCTGAGACCTGGATTAACTAAACCCCCCTGAGACCTGGATTAACTAAACCCCCCTGAGACCTGGATTAACTAAACCCCCTGAGACCTGGATTAACTAAACCCCCCTGAGACCTGGATTAACTAAACCCCCTGAGACCTGGATTAACTAAACCCCCCTGAGACCTGGATTAACTAAACCAGATTTGTTTCATTATTTCAGGTTGACAAAATTTATAATTTCAACATCTTCACAGAAAACGTCTCCACGTGATCTGAAAATAAAATGAATAATTAAATAAATGTCTGTGTGTGTGTGTGTGTGTGTGTGTGTGTGTGTGTGTGTGTGTGTGTGTGTGTGTGTGTGTGTGTGTGTGTGTCTGTGTGTGTGTGTGTGTGTGTGTGTGTGTGTGTGTGTGTGTGTGTGTGTGTGTGTGTGTGTGTGTGTGTGTGTGTGTGTGTGTGTGTGTGTGTGTGTGTGTGTGTGTGTGTGTGTGTGTGTGTGTGTGTGTGTGTGTCTGTGTGTGTGTGTCAGAACACCTACACCAATGCAGAGAAGCTTCTGGAAGCAGCAGACCAGCTGGCTCAGTCTGGAGAGTGTGAGGAGGAGGAGATCTACCAGGCAGCCAGAGACCTGGAGCTCCGCATGCAGGTGGATCAGGACCTTCACTTTTAAAAAGGCTTTTATTCTGAAAGGCAGCGACAGGAAGTGTTAATGAGTTGTGTGTGTGTATGTGTGTGTGTGTGTGTGTGTGTGTGTGTATGTGTGTGTGTGTGTGTGTGTGTGTGTGTGTGTGTGTGTTGTGTGTGTGTGTGTGTGTGTGTGTGTGTGTGTGTTGTGTGTGTGTGTGTGTGTGTGTGTGTGTGTGTGTGTGTGTGTGTGTGTGTGTGTTGTGTGTGTGTGTGTGTGTTTGTGTGTGTGTGTTGTGTGTGTGTGTGTGTGTGTGTGTGTGTGTGTGTGTATGTGTGTGTGTGTGTGTTGTGTGTATGTGTGTGTGTGTGTGTGTGTGTTGTGTGTGTGTGTGTGTGTGTGTGTGTGTGTGTCTGTGTGTGTGTGTGTGTGTATGTGTGTGTGTGCAGGCGTTCATCCAGAGAGTTGAACAGAGGAAGCTGCTGCTGGACCTCGCTGTGTCTTTCTACACACACACCAAGGAGGTAACACACAGTAGAAGTATATATATATATATATATATCTATATATATATATCTATATATATATATATCTATATATCTATATATATATAGATATATAGATATATAGATATATCTATATATCTATATCATCTCCTCTCCTCTTCATCTCCTCTCCTCCTCATCTCTTCACCTCCTCATCTCCTCTCCTCTCCTCCTCATCTCCTCTCATCTCCTCTCCTCCTCCTCATCTGCTCTCCTCCTCCCCTCCTCTCCACCTCATCTCCTCTCCTCTTCATCTCCCCATCTCCTCTCCTTCTCATCTCCTCCCCTCCTCTCTTCCTCATCTGTTCACCTCCTCCTCTCCTCTCCTCTCCTCATCTTCTCTCCTCCTCATCTCATCATCTCCTCTCCTCCTCTCCTCTCCTCATCTCCTCATCTCCTCTCCTCATCCTTACAGAGTTGAATTTGTCTAAATGAATCTATGGATTTACAGTTTGTTGTCACTGAGCCTTGTTAGGATCTGCTTCTATATCTGACAGTATCTCCTCCCCCCTCCCCCCCCCCCCCCCCCCCCCCCCCCCCCCCCCCCCCCCCCCCCCCCCCTCCCCCAGCTCTCAGTGTGGATGGAGGGCCTCCAGAAGCAGCTCTCCTCAGACCTCTGTGTTTGTCCCGACACCGTTGAGGCTCTTCAGGTTCTGATCAGCCAGCAGCAGCAGCAGCAGGCCAACACACAGGTGACCCCGCTGACCTTTGACCTCTGACCTTCACCCAGCCGTAACAACCTAACCCCGCCGTGACCTCTGACCCCTCACACTAACCCCAACTCTAACCCTGACCTACAGGAAGCTGCAATGAGTGTCATCCGGGAAGGAGAGGACCTCATCCTGCAGCTCAGGTACAAACTGAGTGTGGGTGCGTTAGATTCACTGGTCGGGGCAGCTCACGGGCCGGTGTGGAGCTAGTGCATGTAACTACGGTGGGCGTGTTTGTTTTGGGTTTGTTTTAGGCCTCTAGGTAGCGCTGTGGCCCACGTGACCAACGTATTCAGTGTGGGTGCTTTTATTTTGTAGTTTGTGTGTAAGGGTATGTTTGTTTTGTAGTTTGTGTGTAAGGGTATGTTTGTTTTGTAGTTTGTTGTTGGTACGTTTGTGTTGTAGTTTGTGTGTAAGGGTATGTTTGTTTTGTAGTTTGTTGTTGGTACGTTTGTTTTGTAGTTTGTTGTTGGTACGTTTGTTTTGTAGTTTGTTGTTGGTACGTTTGTGTTGTAGTTTGTTGTTGGTACGTTTGTTTTGTAGTTTGTGTGTAAGGGTACGTTTGTTTTGTAGTTTGTGTGTAAAGGTACGTTTGTGTTGTAGTTTGTGTGTAAGGGTATGTTTGTTTTGTAGTTTGTTGTTGGTACGTTTGTGTTGTAGTTTGTTGTTGGTACGTTTGTGTTGTAGTTTGTTGTTGGTACGTTTGTGTTGTAGTTTGTTGTTGGTACGTTTGTGTTGTAGTTTGTTGTTGGTACGTTGGCTGTTGTATTTAGATGTTTCCTGTGTGGATAGAAACAGTTTGAAGATCAAAAGCCGGTGGAGTTGGAAATAATTTGGGGTGTGGTTGGTTTCATATGTAATGTGGGAGCGCTTGTTTTCTGCTTGTTTTCTGCTTGTTTTCTGGTTGTTTTCTGGTTGTTTTCTGGTTGTTTTCTGGTTGTTTTCTGGTTGTTTTCTGGTTGTTCTCTGGTTGTTTTGGTTGTTTTTGGTTGTTTTTGGTTGTTTTTGGTTTGTTTTCTGGTTGTTTTCTGGTTGTTTTCTGGTTGTTTTCTGGTTGTTCTCTGGTTTGTTCTCTGGCTTGTTTTCTGGTTGTTTTCTGGTTGTTTCTGGTTGTTTTCTGGCTTGTTTTCTGGTTGTTTTCTGGTTGTTTTCTGGTTGTTCTCTGGCTTGTTTTCTGGTTATTTTCTGGCTTGTTTTCTGGTTTGGTTTTCTGGCGGTTTTTCTGGTTGTTTTCTGGCTGTTTTCTGCTTGTTTTCTGCTTGTTTTCTGGTTGTTTTCTGGTTGTTTTCTGGTTGTTTTCTGGTTGTTTTCTGGTTGTTTTCTGGTTGTTCTCTGGCTTGTTTTCTGGTTGTTTTCTGGTTGTTTTCTGGTTGTTTTCTGGTTGTTCTCTGGTTGTTCTCTGGCTTGTTTTCTGGCTTGTTTTCTGGCTTGTTTTCTGGCTTGTTTTCTGGTTGTTTTCTGGTTGTTTTCTGGTTGTTTTCTGGCTTGTTTTCTGGCTTGTTTTCTGGTTGTTTTCTGGTTGTTCTCTGGCTTGTTTTCTGGTTATTTTCTGGCTTGTTTTCTGGCGGTTTTCTGGCGGTTTTCTGGCTGTTTTCTGGTTGTTTTCTGGCTGTTTTCTGGCTGTTTTCTGCTTGTTTTCTGCTTGTTTTCTGGCTTGTTTTCTGGCTTGTTTTCTGGCTTGTTTTCTGGCTTGTTTTCCGGTTGTTTTCTGGTTGTTTTCTGGTTGTTTTCTGGTTGTTCTCTGGCTTGTTTTCTGGCTTGTTTTCTGGCTTGTTTTCTGGTTGTTTTCTGGTTGTTCTCTGGCTTGTTTTCTGGTTGTTTTCTGGCTTGTTTTCTGGTTGTTCTCTGGCTTGTTTTCTGGTTGTTTTCTGGTTGTTTTCTGGCTGTTTTCTGCTTGTTTTCTGCTTGTTTTCTGGTTTGTAAATCTGTGTCTCAGGTTGTTTCATGACTCAGTGTGGTGTTGGTGCAATGTAAACATTGTGGGTGTGTTTGTTTTCTACTTCATATAACCTGTGTGGGTGCGTTTGTTTTGTAGTTTGTAGTCTATGTAGCTGTGTCTGTTCTCTGGCTTGTATAACCATTCGGGGTGCGTTTGTTTCAGGCCTCAGGGCAGCTCGGTGGCCCACGTGGAGACAGTGCTGCAGCAGCTGGAGGAGTCTCACGTTCAGCTGGAGGAACTTTTCCACCAGAGGAAGATCCGACTGGATGTTTACCTGCAGCTCCGCATCCTGCAGCAGTGCACTCTGGAGGTAAACTGTTGATAGGTTATCGACATGTTGCACCTGCCTCCACTGTCTCAAGGTCGCCGGCCTTAAGTATACATTTGTGTTTCCCAGGTAACGGGGGAAATGGATGCCTGGAAGCAGGACCTCCAGAAACAGTCCCAGGACTTCTCCGCAGAGAAGCTAGCATCTTCGCGGCTAGCCGAAGCGAACCAGGACAAGCTAACGCTGGGCCAGTCGCGGCTGGTGGAGGCACCTGAGGTGCTAACGCTAGCACAGCAGCGCATCCACAGGTAAACAAGCGACATCATCCCCACTCACCCAAATGAAAATAAAAAGTCAGGCATTGACTGATTTATTGACCTGCAGGCACATGGAACGGAGGCTGGCTATGAACAACATGATCTATGAGGTCATCCAGCAAGGTCACGACCTTCAGCAGTACATCACTGAGGTTCAGGCCTCAGGTAAGAGCCACCTTGTTACTTGTATCGGCACATCGATGGACACATCCACCATGTTTTTGAATGAAAGAACTTCATGGGAGCTTATATGGATGGAAAAAAGAAAGGGGCCTAGTATTGAGCTCTGGGGTACACCACAAGGAACGAGAAAGGATCTAAATGCGTCCTTGATGGGCTTCCAGGAGTGTTTCTAGTGCTCCTTAAAGGAGTCATAATGGTGCCCAATACAGCTGTGGTTCTTCAGGGGTGGAGTCTTTTAAGGGGTTCCACAGGTTCTTGAGTGGTTTCTAGTTTTTCCTACAGACGTTTCAGAGGTTGTTGGGTGGTTTCTAATGCTACCTGAACAGGTTTTAAAGGTCATTAAGTTGTTTCCGGTTCTACAAGGGTTTTAAAAGGTTGTCCGGTGTTTTTAAAGCTTAAAGTAACTAACAGGAGTCTAGGGACCTGGAGGGACCAATGAGGGAGTCCTAGAAGTCCTTAAAGGGTCATTGACAGGGTTCCAGCGATCTAGTCGTCTTTTTATGGGTTCCAGGGGTTGTTAAGGAGTTTCTAGTGTTTCCTCTGGGAATTCCTGAGGGGATTCTTGAGGTCCATCAGGGAGTTCGTGAGGGGGTTATTGAGGTCCATCAGGGAGTTCGTGATGGGGTTATTGAGGTCCATCAGGGAGTTCGTGAGGGGGTTATTGAGGTCCATCAGGGAGTTCCTGATGGGGTTATTGAGGTCCATCAGGGAGTTCCTGAGGGGGTTCTTGAGGTCCATCAGGGAGTTCCTGATGGGGTTCTTGAGGTCAATCAGGGAGTTCCAATGGTCCTTGAGGAGGCTGCAGAAGTCTTTCTTGTACATTTCAGCAGTCCAAAAGTAATTTCTAGTGCTCCTTGAAGGTTCAGAGGTTCTTGGGGGGATTCTTTAGGTCCCTTATGGGGGGATTCCCTTAAAGGAAAACCTTGAGAGATGTTCCGGTGCCTTTTTGTGGGTTTCAGGGGTCCTTGGGTGGTTTTAGTGCTCCTTAATAGGGCAATATTCTTGTTGGAGTTCTAAAGGTCTCCTTATAGTTTTAGTGGTCCTTGAGGAGGTTCCGGAGACCCTTGATCGTTTTCAACTGGTAACTAGCTTGATGGCTCCGGGGGTCTCTGGGTGGTTTCTACTGCTTCCTTTAAAGGCCCCAGAGGTTTTTAGGGTGACCATGCGTACATGGTCCTTGAGGCGGATCCAGAGTCTGACAGTTTGTGGAGAGAGCTTCATTAAAGGGGTCACGTGGTCCTTGAAGTGCTTCCAATTTGAGCGGCGCTTCAGGGGGTTTTCCTTGAGGGGGTCCAGAGATCTTTGATGGCGTCAAACGTCAGTTCAGTTCAAACCGGGTTGTTTTAAATAGAATATTATGAGAAGATAACAGAAAAGAATAAAAGCCGTCAGCACATTCAGTCTGACCAGTTCAGTAATGCTGCTGATATTAGAGGGGAAAGGTGGGGGGCAGAGAGGATAATGGGGGAGGGGAAAGGGGGGGATGGGGTTGCCATGGAAACTGCTCTCTGAAGCACACAGCTGGTCCCCATGGAAACCAGCGTATTGGATTTGCACACACACACACACACACACACACACACACACACATACATCTATCTATGCACGCAAACACACGTACAAACAGTCGTATTACTACACTTGTGAGGACCTTACCAATCAAACGGTCCCCACTCTGTGTGTGTGTGTGTCTGTGTGTGTGTGTGTGTGTGTGTGTGTGTGTGTGTGTCAGGTATCGAGCTGTCGGAGGCGGAGGGGGGTCTCCCTGCTCAGGTGGAGGAGCTGCAGCGCCTCCTGCAGGACAAACAGAAGGAGCTGCAGCAGATTGCAGATCACACACACACACACCTGGAGCAGAACCTGCAGCTGAGACACCTGCAGAGCCAGGTCAAGCAGGTAACACACACACACACACACACACACACACACACACACACACACACACAGGGTCAGACCTCACCTGTCTGTGTCTCAGGTGCTGGGCTGGATCTCGGAGGGGGAGGTCATGCTGTCGTCCTGCATGTTGAACTCCAGCTGTCTGTCTGAAGCTGAGCAGCTGCAGAGGGAACATGAGCGCCTCCAGCAGGCCATCGAGGTAACTGCACAGGAGAGGCTGCATGTCAACAAGAATATTAGTGGATTCTTAGTTTTTTAGTTGATATATATATATATATATATAATTAATATGCGGAGCATGTGAACGTATCCCGTGTCCCCGTGAGGACGGGTTGATGAGATTCTGTGTGTCTCCAGGCTCTGCTGCATGCTGACTCCCTGCAGAGGACCCACCAGGTGGCGCTGGCTCTGCAGCAGAGAGCGGAGCTGCTGGTCAGGTGAGTCTCCATCATGGTCTCCATCATGGTCTCCATCATGGTCTCCATCATGGTCTTCTTCATCATGGTCTTCATTATGGTCTTCTTCATCATGGTCTTCATCATGGTCTTCTTCATCATGGTCTTCATCATGGTCTTCATAATGGTCTCCATCATGGTCTTCATCATGGTCTCCATCATGGTCTTCTTCATCATGGTCTTCATCATGGTCTCCATCATGGTCTCCATCATGGTCTTCTCCATCATGGTCTCCATCATGGTCTTCTTCATCATGGTCTTCATCATGGTCTCCATCATGGTCTCCATCATGGTCTTCATCATGGTCTTCATAATGGTCTCCATCATGGTCTTCATCATGGTCTCCATCATGGTCTTCTTCATCATGGTCTTCTTCATGGTCTCCATCATGGTCTTCTTCATCATGGTCTTCATCATGGTCTTCATCATGGTCGTCATCATGGTCTTCATCATGGTCTCCATCATGGTCTCCATCATGGTCTCCATCATGGTCTTCATCATGGTCTTCATCATGGTCTTCATAATGGTCTCCATCATGGTCTTCATCATGGTCTCCATCATGGTCTTCTTCATCATGGTCTCCATCATGGTCTTCTTCATCATGGTCTTCATCATGGTCTCCATCATGGTCTTCTTCATGGTCTCCATCATGGTCTTCTTCATCATGGTCGTCATCATGGTCTCCATCATGGTCTTCTTCATGATGGTCTTCATCATGGTCTCCATCATGGTCTCCATCATGGTCTTCATCATGGTCTCCATCATGGTCTTTTTCATCATGGTCTTCATCATGGTCTTCATCATGGTCTTCTTCATGGTCTCCATCATGGTCTCCATCATGGTCTCCATCATGGTCTTCATCATGGTCTCCATCATGGTCTTCTTCATCATGGTCTTCATCATGGTCTTCATCATGGTCTCCATCATGGTCGTCATCATGGTCTTCATCATGGTCTTCTTCATCATGGTCTTCATCATGGTCTCCATCATGGTCTCCATCATGGTCTTCTTCATCATGGTCTTCATCATGGTCTTCATCATGGTCTCCATCATGGTCTCCATCATTGTCTTCATCATGGTCTTCTTCATCATGGTCTTCATCATGGTCGTCATCATGGTCTTCATCATGGTCTTCTTCATCATGGTCTTCATCATGGTCTTCATCATGGTCTCCATCATGGTCTCCATCATGGTCTTCATCATGGTCTCCATCATGGTCTTCATCATGGTCTTTGGTTTTTGGTTTTTGGTTTATGGTCTTCATCATGGTCTCCATCATGGTCTCATCATGGTCTTCATCATGGTCTCCATCATGGTCTTCATCATGGTCTTCTTCATCTGGTCTTCATCATGGTCTTCATCATGGTCGTCATCATGGTCTTCATCATGGTCTCCATCATGGTCTTCATCATGGTCGTCTTCATGGTCTTCATCATGGTCTTCATCATGGTCTTCTTCATGGTCTCCATCATGGTCTTCATCATGGTCTCCATCATGGTCTTCATCATGGTCTTCATCATGGTCTCCATCATGGTCTTCTTCATCATGGTCTCCATCATGGTCTTCATCATGGTCTTCATCATGGTCTCCATCATGGTCTCCATCATGGTCTCCATCATGGTCTTCATCATGGTCTTCATCATGGTCTTCTTCATCATGGTCTTCATCATGGTCTTCATCATGGTCTCCATCATGGTCTTCATCATGGTCTCCATCATGGTCTCCATCATGGTCTTCATCATGACTCGTAGTTATAGAGATGATTTGACATATAACTAATTTAATAACTCTTTGACTTCTGAAGAAAGAAAGAGGCGTTAGAGGGGTTTGTTTTTGAACTTCCAGACTAGCTGCTAGCCATTATGCTAAGCTAAGCTAACCAGGCCCTGACTCCCCCCAGGTCAGGTCACTATGACCCGGATGCAGTGAGGTCGTGTGCCCAGACGGTGGCGCTGCACTGGCAGACTCTGATGCTGAGGATCGAGGACCGACTCAAACTGGTCAACGCCTCTGCAGCGTTCTACAGGACGTCCCAGCAGGTACCACCTACCTGTCTGTCTGCCTACCTGTCTACCTACCCGTCTGTCTGCCTACCCGTCTGTCTGCTTACCTGTCTACCTACCCGTCTGTCTGCCTGTGTACCTACATACCTACCTGCCTGTCTGCCTAGCTGTCTGTGTGCCTACCTGTCTGTTTGCCTACCTGTCTGTGTGCCTACCTGTCTGTTTGCCTACCTGTCTGTTTGCCTACCTGTCTGTCTGCCTACCTGTCTGTCTGCCTACCTGTCTGTTTGCCTACCTGTCTGTTTGCCTACCTGTCTGTTTGCCTGTCTACCTACCTGCTTGTCTACCTACCTACCTGTCTGCCTGTCTACCTGTCTGTCTACCTACCTGTCTGTTTGCCTACCTGCCTGTCTACCTACCTGTCTGTCTACCTACCTGTCTGTCTGCCTGTCTACCTACCTGTCTACCTACCTGTCTGTCTGCCTACCCGTCTACCTGCCTACCTGTCTGTCTGCCTACCTGCCTGCCCCTCCAGGTGTGCGGGGTGCTGGAGAGTCTGGAGCAGGAGTACCGGAGGGAGGAGGACTGGTGTGGAGGCGGCGAGCGGCAGCCGGAGCTCCTCCTGCCGCTGGTCAGCAAACACATGGAGCAGAAGGAGGCGTTCCTCAAGGTGAGAGGAGTTACTCCATCACTGTTCACTCCTCAAGGTGAGAGGAGTTACTCCATCACTGTTCACTCCTCAAGGTGAGAGGAGTTACTCCATCACTGTTCACTCCTCAAGGTGAGAGGAGTTACTCCATCACTGTTCACTCCTCAAGGTGAGAGGAGTTACTAAAGGGGCGGGGCTTAGCCCTGAGTCAATCGCCTTTAATTGCTTTGAATGTTGTCAAATAGTCATCTGTCGTCCCCTAATATTATATAATATCTATATAACTATTACGCTGCGTACGATTCCTCAAAGCTCCACTTCCCCCTGACCCTGACCGCTCTGTTCCCATGGCAACAGGCCTGCACTCTGGCCCGGAGGAACGCCGAAGTCTTCCTCAAGTACATCCACCGCAACAGCGTGACCATGGCCAACATCTCGGGCCACGGCGTGGCCGGGGTCCCCGAGGTCACGGGCCACTCCCGGGTCCCGGAGCAGCAGGTCAAAGGTGAGCCTGAGACATGTGATGTTGATCGAGAGAGAAGTAAAGGGGAGCCGGGACGGAGCCCTGAGGGACGCCCCGGGTCTCTGGGGGAGCCGGGACGGAGCCCTGAGGGACGCCCCGGGTCTCTGGGGGAGCCGGGACGGAGCCCTGAGGGACGCCCCGGGTCTCTGGGGGAGCCGGGACGGAGCCCTGAGGGTCGCCCCGGGTCTCTGGGGAACCGGGACGGAGCCCTGAGGGACGCCCCGGGTCTCTGGGGGAGCCGGGACGGAGCCCTGAGGGACGCCCCGGGTCTCCGGCTGGTTCTGATGGTGTGTTGCTCTGCAGGGATCCTCAGCGAGCTGCTGCAGAGGGAGAACAGAGTTCTTCACTTCTGGACGTTGAAGAAGCGCCGACTGGATCAGTGCCAGCAGTACCTGATGTTCCAGAGCCACGCCCAGCAGGTACGAAGAAGGAGACTTCTCTCACAGTATTCAGCTATACTCAGAGCCACGCCCAGCAGGTACAAAGAAGGAGACTTCTCTCACAGTATTCAGCTCTACTCAGAGAAAGAGACTTCTCTCACAGTATTCAGCTCTACTCAGAGAAAGAGACTTCTCTCACAGTATTCAGCTCTACTCAGAGAAAGAGACTTCTCTCACAGTATTCAGCTCTACTTAGAGAAAGAGACTTCTCTCACAGTATTCAGCTCTACTCAGAGAAAGAGACTTCTCTCACAGTACTCAGCTCTACTCAGAGAAAGAGACTTCTCTCACAGTACTCAGCTCTACTCAGAGAAGAGACTTCTCTCACAGTATTCAGCTCTACTCAGAGAAAGAGACTTCTCTCACAGTATTCAGCTCTACTCAGAGAAAGAGACTTCTCTCACAGTATTCAGCTCTACTCAGAGAAAGAGACTTCTCTCACAGTATTCAGCTCTACTCAGAGAAAGAGACTTCTCTCACAGTACTCAGCTCTACTCAGAGAAAGAGACTTCTCTCACAGTACTCAGCTCTACTCAGAGAAAGAGACTTCTCTCACAGTACTCAGCTCTACTCAGAGAAAGAGACTTCTCTCACAGTATTCAGCTCTACTCAGAGAAAGAGACTTCTCTCACAGTACTCAGCTCTACTCAGAGAAAGAGACTTCTCTCACAGTATTCAGTTCTACTTCTGGAGGATTCATTCATTAAAAGAAGCAAAATAAAAATGATAACAGGCGTGACTGTTAAATGATGCATGATGGGAAACATGTTTTCAAAGTCAGCTCCCAAAGCATTCTGGGAAAAATGAGGATGGACACAAACACATGGACGAATCCAGTACTTCTGAATCCATCCGTCCTTATTCTGGTGTTGTTTGTATCTACGAGCTTAACGTGTGTTTTGTGCTGCAGGCTCTGGATTGGCTGCAGCAGTCAGGTGACCACTACCTAGCAACGCACACGTCGCCGGGGGCAAATGTGTCCGAGACGCAAGAACTACTGACCCAACACCGAGAGTTCTGTGTGTCCGCCAAGGTGAGAACACATATATAAATAAATAAATATACACATGTAAATATATATATATATATATATATATATACATGTAAATATATATATATATATACACACACACACGTGTATATGTATACCCTTACCTGTGCTCTCGGCCCTCAGCACACCCAGGAGAAGGTTCACCTCCTCATCCAATTGGCTGAGAGCATGCTGGCTAAAGGCCACGCCCACCGCGCCGAGCTCCGCCGCTGCGTGTCCGCGGTGGACAAGCGGTACCGCGACTTCACCGTGCGGATGGCGCAGTACCGCCACCTGCTGGAGGCCGCGCTGGGCGGCTGCTCGCAGGTACTGACCCAGCTCGTAGTATTTAGTAGGGTCAAGTATTCAGTGTGGATACTGTATTCAGGAAAGCAGTAGTACCTGTAGTATTTGGTGTGTAGACTCTTTGTCTGTAAAGTTTATTAAGTACAGCAGTAGTACTAGTAGTATTTAGTGTGTAGAATGTGTTAAGTACAGCAGTAGTACTTGTAGTATTTAGTGTGTACGAGTAGTATTGAGTGTGTACTAGTAGTACTCAGTGTGTACAAGTAGTATTCAATGTGTACAAGTAGTATTCAATGTGTACGAGTAGTACTCAGTGTGTACTAGTAGTACTCAGTGTGTACGAATAGTACTCAGTGTGTACGAGTAGTACTCAGTGTGTACGGGTAGTACTCAGTGTGTACTCAGTGTGTACGGGTAGTACTCAGTGTGTACTGGTAGTACTCAGTGTGTACTCAGTGTGTACGGGTAGTACTCAGTGTGTACTGGTAGTACTCAGTGTGTACTCAGTGTGTATGGGTAGTACTCAGTGTGTACGAGTAGTACTCAGTGTGTACGGGTAGTACTCAGTGTGTACTCAGTGTGTACTGGTAGTACTCAGTGTGTACTCAGTGTGTACTGGAAGCACTCAGTGTGTACTCAGTGTGTACGGGTAGTACTCAGTGTGTACTCGGTGTGTACTCTTCGTGGCCTCAGGACAATAAGGACCTGGAGCTGGAGCTGATCCCCAACAGTCTGTCGGACTCCGACCCCGAGGTCAACCTGTCCGACCCGAGTCACCAGGTCAGCGACGAGAAGAGGCGCTCCGCCCGCAAGAAAGAGTGAGTACTGCTAGTACAAGTACTACTAGTACGAGTACTACCAGTGAAAGTATTTGTAACGTTGTACATGCTGTGGTAACGTGTGTTGTGTACTCAGGTACATCATGGCTGAGCTGCTTCAAACTGAGAGAGTCTACGTCAGAGATCTGCAGGAGTGTATTGAGGTACACACTTATAGTACTGCAGTACTACAGAATACAGTCCAGCTAGTAGAATACAGCATCACCAAGTCCTGAAGTACAACATAGTACTTTGTAAGACAATACTCAGTGTACAAATAAAATACAAAATACAGCGCCCTCTGCTGACAGAGCTGCAGAATACACATTCAAACCTGCTGCTCTGATCCTAAACCACCACGTAGTAGTACCACGTAGTACTACGTCAACGTGGGTAGTACTTCTTCACAGTAATACTTCTCCCTGGTACAGACGTACCTGTGGGAGATGACGAGCGGCTCAGAGGACGTCCCGCCCGGCCTCAGCACCAAGGACGACATCGTGTTCGGGAACATCCAGGACATCTACGAGTTCCACAACAGGTACTGCTGAAAGTACTCGGAAAAGTACTACAATATCTACTGTATTAGACATCTACGAGTTCCACAACAGGTACTGCTGAAAGTACTCGGAAAAGTACTACAATATCTACTGTATTAGACATCTACGAGTTCCACAACAGGTACTGCTGAAAGTACTCGGAAAAGTACTACAATATCTACTGTATTAGACATCTACGAGTTCCACAACAGGTACTGCTGAAAGTACTAGGAAAAGTACTACAATATCTACTGTATTAGACATCTACGAGTTCCACAACAGGTACTGCTGAAAGTACTCGGAAAAGTACTACAATATCTACTGTATTAGACATCTACGAGTTCCACAACAGGTACTGCTGAAAGTACTCGGAAAAGTACTACAATATCTACTGTATTAGACATCTACGAGTTCCACAACAGGTACTGCTGAAAGTACTAGGAAAAGTACTACAATATCTACTGTATTAGACATCTACGAGTTCCACAACAGGTACTGCTGAAAGTACTAGGAAAAGTACTACAATATCTACTGTATTAGACATCTACGAGTTCCACAACAGGTACTGCTGAAAGTACTCGGAAAAGTACTACAATATCTACTGTATTAGACATCTGAGTTCACAGGTACTGCTGAAAGTACTGAAGTACTAATATCTACTGTATTAGACATCTACGAGTTCCACAACAGGTACTGCTGAAAGTACTCGGAAAAGTACTACAATATCTACTGTATTAGACATCTACGAGTTCCACAACAGGTACTGCTGAAAGTACTCGGAAAAGTACTACAATATCTACTGTATTAGACATCTACGAGTTCCACAACAGGTACTGCTGAAAGTACTAGGAAAAGTACTACAATATCTACTGTATTAGACATCTACGAGTTCCACAACAGGTACTGCTGAAAGTACTCGGAAAAGTACTACAATATCTACTGTGTTA
>JACSYO010001280.1:0-98253 GCA_016806645.1 Ophiodon elongatus | reverse complement strand
GGTGACAACAACTCCTGCGGTGACAACAACTCCTGCGGTGACAACAACTCCTGCGGTGACAACAACTCCTGCGGTGACAACAACTCCTGCGGTGAAAACAACTCCTGCGGTGACAACAACACCTGCGGCGACAACAACACCTGTGGTGACAACAACTCCTGTCGTAACAACAACTCCTGCGGTGACAACAACTCCTTCGGTGACAACAACTCCGGCGGTGACAACAACTCCTTCGGTGACAACAACTCCGGCGGTGACAACAACTCCGGCGGTGACAACAACTCCTGCGGTGACAACAACTCCTGCGGTGACAACAACTCCTGCGGTGACAACAACTCCTGCAGTGACAACAACTCCTGCGGTGACAACAACACCTGCGGTGACAACAACACCTGTGGTGAAAACAACTCCTGAGGTGAAAACAACTCCTGCGGTGACAACAACTCCTGCGGTGACAACAACTCCGGCGGTGACAACAACTCCTGCGGTGACAACAACTCCTGTGGTGACAACAACACCTGCGGTGACAACAACTCCTGCGGTGACAACAACTCCTGTGGTGACAACAACTCCTGCAGTGACAACAACTCCTGTGGTGCCAACAACACCTGCGGTCACAACAACTCCTGTGGTGACAACAATTCCTGTGGTGACAACAACTCCTTCGGTGACAACAGCTCCGGCGGTGACAACAACACCTGCGGTGACAACAACACCTGTGGTGAAAACAACTCCTGCGGTGACAACAATACCTGCAGTGACAACAAATCCTGTGGTGCCAACAATACCTGCGGTCACAACAACTCCTGCGGTGACAACAACACCTGCGGTGACAACAACTCCTGCGGTGACAACAACTCCGGCGGTGACAACAACTCCTGCGGTGACAACAACTCCTGCGGTGACAACAACTCCGGCGGTGACAACAACTCCTGCGGTGACAACAACTCCTGCCGTAACCACAACTCCTGCGGTGACAACAACTCCTGCGGTGACAACAACTCCTGCGGTGACAACAACTCCTGCGGTGACAACAACTCCTGCGGTGACAACAACACCTGCGGTGACAACAACTCCTGAGGTGACAACAACTCCTGCGGTGACAACAACACCTGCGGTGACAACAACTCCTGCGGTGACAACAACTCCTGCGGTGACAACAACTCCTGCGGTGACAACAACTCCTGCGGTGACAACAACTCCGGCGGTGACAACAACTCCTGCGGTGACAACAACACCTGCGGCGACAACAACACCTGTGGTGACAACAACTCCTGTCGTAACAACAACTCCTGCGGTGACAACAACTCCTTCGGATACAACAACTCCGGCGGTGACAACAACTCCTGCGGTGACAACAACTCCGGCGGTGACAACAACTCCGGCGGTGACAACAACTCCTGCGGTGACAACAACACCTGCGGCGACAACAACACCTGTGGTGACAACAACTCCTGTCGTAACAACAACTCCTGCGGTGACAACAACTCCTTCGGTGACAACAACTCCGGCGGTGACAACAAC
This sequence comes from Ophiodon elongatus, assembly GCA_016806645.1. NCBI lineage: Eukaryota > Metazoa > Chordata > Actinopteri > Perciformes > Hexagrammidae > Ophiodon > Ophiodon elongatus. The sequence continues at coordinate 96,729 of JACSYO010001280.1, read as the reverse complement.
TCCTTCGGTGACAACAACTCCGGCGGTGACAACAACTCCGGCGGTGACAACAACTCCTGCGGTGACAACCACTCCTGCGGTGACAACAACTCCTGCGGTGACAACAACACCTGCGGTGACAACAACACCTGTGGTGACAACAACTCCTGCGGTGACAACAACTCCTGCGGTGACAACAACTCCTGCGGTGACAACAACTCCGGCGGTGACAACAACTCCTGCGGTGACAACAACTCCTGCCGTAACCACAACTCCTGCGGTGACAACAACTCCTGCGGTGACAACAACTCCTGCGGTGACAACCACTCCTGCAGTGACAACAACTCCTGCGGTGACAACAACACCTGCGGTGACAACAACTCCGGTGGTGACAACAACTCCTGCGGTGACAACAACACCTGCGGTGACAACAACTCCGGTGGTGACAACAACTCCTGCGGTGACAACAACACCTGCGGTGACAACAACTCCTGCGGTGACAACAACTCCTGCGGTGACAACAACTCCTGCGGTGACAACAACACCTGCGGTGACAACAACTCCTGCGGTGACAACAACTCCTGCGGTGACAACAACTCCTGCGGTGACAACAACACCTGCGGTGACAACAACTCCTGCGGTGACAACAACTCCGGCGGTGACAACAACTCCTGCGGTGACAACAACACCTGCGGTGACAACAACTCCTGCGGTGACAACAACTCCTGCGGTGAAAACAACTCCTGCGGTGACAACAACACCTGCGGCGACAACAACACCTGTGGTGACAACAACTCCTGTCGTAACAACAACTCCTGCGGTGACAACAACTCCTTCGGTGACAACAACTCCGGCGGTGACAACAACTCCTTCGGTGACAACAACTCCGGCGGTGACAACAACTCCGGCGGTGACAACAACTCCTGCGGTGACAACCACTCCTGCAGTGACAACAACTCCTGCGGTGACAACAACACCTGCGGTGACAACAACACCTGTGGTGAAAACAACACCTGAGGTGAAAACAACTCCTGCGGTGACAACAACTCCTGCGGTGACAACAACTCCGGCGGTGACAACAACTCCTGCGGTGACAACAACTCCTGTGGTGACAACAACACCTGCGGTGACAACAACTCCTGCGGTGACAACAACTCCTGTGGTGACAACAACTCCTGCAGTGACAACAACTCCTGCAGTGACAACAACTCCTGTGGTGCCAACAACACCTGCGGTCACAACAACTCCTGTGGTGACAACAATTCCTGTGGTGACAACAACTCCTTCGGTGACAACAGCTCCGGCGGTGACAACAACACCTGCGGTGACAACAACACCTGTGGTGAAAACAACTCCTGCGGTGACAACTCCTGCGTTGACAACAACTCCTGCGGTGACAACAACTCTTGCGGTGACAACAACTCCGGTGGTGACAACAACTCCTGCGGTGACAACAACACCTGCGGTGACAACAACTCCAGTGGTGACAACAATTCCGGCGGTGACAACATCTCCTGCGGTGACAACAACTCCTGCGGTGACAATAACACCTGTGGTGACAACAACTCCTGTGGTGACAACAATACCTGCAGTGACAACAAATCCTGTGGTGCCAACAATACCTGCGGTCACAACAACTCCTGCGGTGACAACAACACCTGCGGTGACAACAACTCCTGCGGTGACAACAACTCCGGCGGTGACAACAACACCTGCGGTGACAACAACTCCTGCGGTGACAACAACTCCTGCGGTGACAACAACTCCTGCGGTGACAACAACACCTGCGGTGACAACAACTCCTGCGGTGACAACAACTCCGGCGGTGACAACAACTCCTGCGGTGACAACAACTCCTGCGGTGACAACAACTCCTGCGGTGACAACAACTCCTGTCGTAACAACAACTCCTGCGGTGACAACAACTCCTGCGGTGACAACAACTCCGGCGGTGACAACAACTCCTGCGGTGACAACAACTCCGGCGGTGACAACAACACCTGCGGTGACAACAACACCTGTGGTGAAAACAACTCCTGCGGTGACAACTCCTGCGGTGACAACAACTCCTGCGGTGACAACAACTCCTGCGGTGACAACAACTCCGGTGGTGACAACAACTCCTGCGGTGACAACAACACCTGCGGTGACAACAACTCCTGCGGTGACAACAACTCCGGCGGTGACAACAACTCCTGCGGTGACAACAACACCTGCGGTGACAACAACTCCTGTGGTGACAACAACTCCTGCGGTGACAACAACTCCTGCGGTGACAACAACTCCTGCGGTGACAACAACTCCTGCGGTGACAACAACACCTGCAGTGACAACGTGACAACAACTCCTGGGTGACAACAACTCCTGCGGTGACAACACTCCTGCGGTGACAACAACTCCGGCGGTGACAACAACTCCTGCGGTGACAACAACTCCTGCCGTAACCACAACTCCTGCGGTGACAACAACTCCTGCGGTGACAACAACTCCTGCGGTGACAACCACTCCTGCAGTGAACGTGACAACAACTCCTGCGGTGACAACAACTCGGTGGTGACAACAACTCCTGCGGTGACAACAACACCTGCGGTGACAACAACTCCTGTGGTGACAACAACTCCTGCGGTGACAACAACTCCTGCGGTGACAACAACTCCTGCGGTGACAACAACTCCTGCGGTGACAACAACTCCTGCGGTGACAACAACACCTGCGGTGACAACAACTCCTGCGGTGACAACAACACCTGCGGTGACAACAACTCCTGCGGTGACAACAACTCCTCGGGACAACAACTCCTGCGGTGACAACAACTCCTGCGGTGACAACAACTCCTGCGGTGACAACAACTCCTGCGGTGACAACAACTCCTGCGGTGACAACCACTCCTGCGGTGACAACAACTCCTGCGGTGACAACAACTCCTGCGGTGACAACAACTCCTGCGGTGACAACAACTCCTGCGGTGACAACAACTCCTGCGGTGACAACAACTCCGGCGGTGACAACAACTCCTGCGGTGACAACAACTCCTGCGGTGACAACAACTCCTGCGGTGACAAACACCTGCGGTGACAACAACTCCTGCGGTGACAACAACACCTCTTGACAACAACTCCTGTGGTGACAACAACTCCTGCGGTGACAACTGGCTGGTGACAACAACTCCTGCGGTGACAACAACTCCTGCGGTGACAATAACTCATGACCCGGCAACTCCTGCGGTGACAACATGGTGTTGGGTGTGTTGTTGGGTGTGGTGACTCCGGCGGTGACAACAACACCTGCGGTGACAACAACTCCTGCGGTGACAACAACACCTGCGGTGACAACAACTCCTGCGGTGACAACAACTCCTGCGGTGACAACAACTCCTGCGGTGACAACAACTCCTGCGGTGACAACAACTCCTGCGGTGACAACAACACCTGCGGTGACAACAACTCCTGTGGTGACAACAACTCCTGCGGTGAAACAACTCCTGCGGTGACAACAACTCCTGCGGTGACAACAACTCCTGCGGTGACAACAACTCCTGCCGTGACAACAACTCCTGCGGTGACAACAACTCCTGCGGTGACAACAACTCCGGCGGTGACAACAACTCCTGCGGTGACAACAACTCCTGCGGTGACAACAACTCCTGCGGTGACAACAACTCCTGCGGTGACAACAACACCTGCGGTGACAACAACTCCTGCGGTGACAACAACACCTGCGGTGACAACAACTCCTGCGGTGACAACAACTCCTGCGGTGACAACAACTCCTGCGGTGACAACAACTCCTGCGGTGACAACAACTCCTGTGACAACAACTCCTGCGGTGACAACAACTCCTGCGGTGACAACAACTCCTGCGGTGACAACAACTCCTGCGGTGAAAACAACTCCTGCGGTGACAACAACACCTGCGGCGACAACAACACCTGTGGTGACAACAACTCCTGTCGTAACAACAACTCCTGCGGTGACAACAACTCCTTCGGTGACAACAACTCCGGCGGTGACAACAACTCCTTCGGTGACAACAACTCCGGCGGTGACAACAACTCCGGCGGTGACAACAACTCCTGCGGTGACAACCACTCCTGCAGTGACAACAACTCCTGCGGTGACAACAACACCTGCGGTGACAACAACACCTGTGGTGAAAACAACACCTGAGGTGAAAACAACTCCTGCGGTGACAACAACTCCTGCGGTGACAACAACTCCGGCGGTGACAACAACTCCTGCGGTGACAACAACTCCTGTGGTGACAACAACACCTGCGGTGACAACAACTCCTGCGGTGACAACAACTCCTGTGGTGACAACAACTCCTGCAGTGACAACAACTCCTGTGGTGCCAACAACACCTGCGGTCACAACAACTCCTGTGGTGACAACAATTCCTGTGGTGACAACAACTCCTGCGGTGACAACAACTCCTTCGGTGACAACAGCTCCGGCGGTGACAACAACACCTGCGGTGACAACAACACCTGTGGTGAAAACAACTCCTGCGGTGACAACTCCTGCGTTGACAACAACTCCTGCGGTGACAACAACTCTTGCGGTGACAACAACTCCGGTGGTGACAACAACTCCTGCGGTGACAACAACACCTGCGGTGACAACAACTCCAGTGGTGACAACAATTCCGGCGGTGACAACATCTCCTGCGGTGACAACAACTCCTGCGGTGACAATAACACCTGTGGTGACAACAACTCCTGTGGTGACAACAATACCTGCAGTGACAACAAATCCTGTGGTGCCAACAAGACCTGCGGTCACAACAACTCCTGCGGTGACAACAACACCTGCGGTGACAACAACTCCTGCGGTGACAACAACTCCGGCGGTGACAACAACACCTGCGGTGACAACAACTCCTGCGGTGACAACAACTCCGGCGGTGACAACAACTCCTGCGGTGACAACAACACCTGCGGCGACAACAACTCCTGCGGTGACAACAACTCCTGCGGTGAAAACAACTCCTGCGGTGACAACAACACCTGCGGCGACAACAACACCTGTGGTGACAACAACTCCTGTCGTAACAACAACTCCTGCGGTGACAACAACTCCTTCGGTGACAACAACTCCGGCGGTGACAACAACTCCTTCGGTGACAACAACTCCGGCGGTGACAACAACACCTGCGGTGACAACAACACCTGTGGTGAAAACAACTCCTGCGGTGACAACTCCTGCGTTGACAACAACTCCTGCGGTGACAACAACTCTTGCGGTGACAACAACTCCGGTGGTGACAACAACTCCTGCGGTGACAACAACACCTGCGGTGACAACAACTCTTGCGGTGACAACAACTCCGGTGGTGACAACAACTCCTGCGGTGACAACAACACCTGCGGTGACAACAACTCCAGTGGTGACAACAATTCCGGCGGTGACAACATCTCCTGCGGTGACAACAACTCCTGCGGTGACAATAACACCTGTGGTGACAACAACTCCTGTGGTGACAACAATACCTGCAGTGACAACAAATCCTGTGGTGCCAACAATACCTGCGGTCACAACAACTCCTGCGGTGACAACAACACCTGCGGTGACAACAACTCCTGCGGTGACAACAACTCCTGCGGTGACAACAACTCCTGCCGTAACCACAACTCCTGCGGTGACAACAACTCCGGCGGTGACAACAACTCCTGCGGTGACAACAACTCCTGCCGTAACCACAACTCCTGCGGTGACAACAACTCCTGCGGTGACAACAACTCCTGCGGTGACAACCACTCCTGCAGTGACAACAACTCCTGCGCTGACAACAACACCTGCGGTGACAACAACTCCGGAGGTGACAACAACTCCTGCGGTGACAACAACACCTGCGGTGACAACAACTCCTGCGGTGACAACAACTCCTGCGGTGACAACAACACCTGCGGTGACAACAACTCCTGCGGTGACAACAACTCCTGCGGTGCAACTCCTGCGGTGACAACAACACCTGCGGCGACAACAACACCTGTGGTGACAACAACTCCTGTCGTAACAACAACTCCTGCGGTGACAACAACTCCTTCGGTTACAACAACTCCGGCGGTGACAACAACTCCTGCGGTGACAACAACTCCGGCGGTGACACGGCACAACAACTCCTGCGGTGACAACAACACCTGCGGTGACAACAACACCTGCGGTGACAACAACTCCTGCGGTGACAACACCCTCGGTACAACAACTCCTGCGGTGACAACAACTCCTGCAGTGACAACAACTCCTGCGGTGACAACAACTCCTGCGGTGACAACAACTCCTGCGGTGACAACAACTCCTGCGGTGACAACAACTCCTGCGGTGACAACAACTCCTGCGGTGACAACAACTCCGGCGGTGACAACAACTCCTGCGGTGACAACAACTCCTGCGGTGACAACAACTCCTGCGGTGACAACAACTCCGGCGGTGACAACAACTCCTGCGGTGACAACAACTCCTGCCGTAACCACAACTCCTGCGGTGACAACAACTCCTGCGGTGACAACAACTCCTGCGGTGACAACAACTCCTGCAGTGACAACAACTCCTGCGGTGACAACAACACCTGCGGTGACAACAACTCCGGCGGTGACAACAACTCCTGCGGTGACAACAACACCTGCGGTGACAACAACTCCGGTGGTGACAACAACTCCTGCGGTGACAACAACTCCTGCGGTGACAACAACTCCTGCGGTGACAACAACTCCTGCGGTGACAACAACTCCTGCGGTGACAACAACACCTGCGGTGACAACAACTCCTGTGGTGACAACAACTCCTGTGGTGACAACAACTCCTGCGGTGACAACAACTCCTGCGGTGACAACAACTCCGGCGGTGACAACAACACCTGCGGTGACAACAACTCCTGCGGTGACAACAACTCCTGCGGTGACAACAACTCCTGCGGTGACAACAACACCTGCGGCGACAACAACACCTGCGGTGACAACAACTCCTGTCGTAACAACCTCCTGCGGTGACAACAACTCCTGCGGTGACAACAACTCCGGCGGTGACAACAACTCCTGCGGTGACAACAACTCCTGCGGTGACAACAACTCCTGCGGTGACAACAACTCCTGCGGTGACAACAACTCCTGCGGTGACAACAACTCCTGCGGTGACAACAACACCTGGCGACAACAATTGGGTGACAACAACTCCTGCGGTGACAACAACTCCTGCGGTGACAACAACTCCTGCGGTGACAACAACTCCTGCGGTGAAAACAACTCCTGCGGTGACAACAACACCTGCGGCGACAACAACACCTGTGGTGACAACAACTCCTGTCGTAACAACAACTCCTGCGGTGACAACAACTCCTTCGGTGACAACAACTCCGGCGGTGACAACAACTCCTTCGGTGACAACAATTCCGGCGGTGACAACAACTCCGGCGGTGACAACAACTCCTGCGGTGACAACCACTCCTGCAGTGACAACAACTCCTGCGGTGACAACAACACCTGCGGTGACAACAACACCTGTGGTGAAAACAACACCTGAGGTGAAAACAACTCCTGCGGTGACAACAACTCCTGCGGTGACAACAACTCCGGCGGTGACAACAACTCCTGCGGTGACAACAACTCCTGTGGTGACAACAACACCTGCGGTGACAACAACTCCTGCGGTGACAACAACTCCTGTGGTGACAACAACTCCTGCAGTGACAACAACTCCTGCAGTGACAACAACTCCTGTGGTGCCAACAACACCTGCGGTCACAACAACTCCTGTGGTGACAACAATTCCTGTGGTGACAACAACTCCTGCGGTGACAACAACTCCTTCGGTGACAACAGCTCCGGCGGTGACAACAACACCTGCGGTGACAACAACACCTGTGGTGAAAACAACTCCTGCGGTGACAACTCCTGCGTTGACAACAACTCCTGCGGTGACAACAACTCTTGCGGTGACAACAATTCCGGTGGTGACAACAACTCCTGCGGTGACAACAACACCTGCGGTGACAACAACTCCAGTGGTGACAACAATTCCGGCGGTGACAACATCTCCTGCGGTGACAACAACTCCTGCGGTGACAATAACACCTGTGGTGACAACAACTCCTGTGGTGACAACAATACCTGCAGTGACAACAAATCCTGTGGTGCCAACAAGACCTGCGGTCACAACAACTCCTGCGGTGACAACAACACCTGCGGTGACAACAACTCCTGCGGTGACAACAACTCCGGCGGTGACAACAACACCTGCGGTGACAACAACTCCTGCGGTGACAACAACTCCGGCGGTGACAACAACTCCTGCGGTGACAACAACACCTGCGGTGACAACAACTCCTGCGGTGACAACAACTCCTGCGGTGAAAACAACTCCTGCGGTGACAACAACACCTGCGGCGACAACAACACCTGTGGTGACAACAACTCCTGTCGTAACAACAACTCCTGTGGTGACAACAACTCCTTCGGTGACAACAACTCCGGCGGTGACAACAACTCCTTCGGTGACAACAACTCCGGCGGTGACAACAACACCTGCGGTGACAACAACACCTGTGGTGAAAACAACTCCTGCGGTGACAACTCCTGCGTTGACAACAACTCCTGCGGTGACAACAACTCTTGCGGTGACAACAACTCCGGTGGTGACAACAACTCCTGCGGTGACAACAACACCTGCGGTGACAACAACTCCTGCGGTGACAACAACTCCGGTGGTGACAACAACTCCTGCGGTGACAACAACACCTGCGGTGACAACAACTCCAGTGGTACAACACCGCGGTGACAACAACTCCTGCGGTGACAACAACTCCTGCGGTGACAACAACACCTGTGGTGACAACAACTCCTGTGGTGACAACAATACCTGGTGACAACAACCTGGCAACAATCCTGCGGTGACAACAACTCCTGCGGTGACAACAACTCCTGCGGTGACAACAACTCCTGCGGTGACAACAACTCCTGCGGTGACAACAACTCCTGCGGTGACAACAACTCCGGCGGTGACAACAACTCCTGCGGTGACAACAACTCCTGCGGTGACAACAACTCCTGCGGTGACAACAACTCCTGCGGTGACAACAACTCCTGCGGTGACAACAACTCCTGCGGTGACAACAACTCCTGCGGTGACAACAACACCTGCGGTGACAACAACTCCTGCGGTGACAACAACTCCTGCGGTGACAACAACTCCTGCGGTGACAACAACTCCGGCGGTGACAACAACTCCTGCGGTGACAACAACACCTGCGGTGACAACAACTCCTGCGGTGACAACAACTCCTGCGGTGACAACAACTCCTGCGGTGACAACAACACCTGCGGCGACAACAACACCTGTGGTGACAACAACTCCTGTCGTAACAACAACTCCTGCGGTGACAACAACTCCTTCGGATACAACAACTCCGGCGGTGACAACAACTCCTGCGGTGACAACAACTCCGGCGGTGACAACAACTCCGGCGGTGACAACAACTCCTGCGGTGACAACCACTCCTGCAGTGACAACAACTCCTGCGGTGACAACAACACCTGCGGCGACAACAACACCTGTGGTGACAACAACTCCTGTCGTAACAACAACTCCTGCGGTGACAACAACTCCTGCGGTGACAACAACTCCTGCGGTGACAACAACTCCTGCCGTAACCACAACTCCTGCGGTGACAACAACTCCTGCCGTGACAACAACTCCTGCGGTGACAACAACTCCTGCGGTGACAACAACTCCTGCGGTGACAACCACTCCTGCAGTGACAACAACTCCTGCGGTGACAACAACTCCTGCGGTGACAACAACTCCTGCGGTGACAACAACTCCTGCGGTGACAACAACACCTGCGGTGACAACAACTCCGGTGGTGACAACAACTCCTGCGGTGACAACAACTCCTGCGGTGACAACAACTCCTGCGGTGACAACAACTCCTGCGGTGACAACAACTCCTGCGGTGACAACAACTCCTGCGGTGACAACAACCCTGCGGTGACAACAACTCTGGTGACAACACACCTGCGGTGACAACAACTCCGGTGGTGACAACAACTCCTGCGGTGACAACAACACCTGCGGTGACAACAACTCCGGTGGTGACAACAACTACCTGCGGTGACAACAACCTGCGGTGACAACAACTCCTGCGGTGACAACAACTCCTGCGGTGACAACAACACCTGCGGTGACAACAACTCCTGGTGACAACAACTCCGCGGACAACAACCCTGCGGTGACAACAACTCCTGCGGTGACAACAACTCCTGCGGTGACAACAACTCCTGCGGTGACAACAACACCTGCGGTGACAACAACTCCTGCGGTGACAACAACTCCTGCGGTGACAACAACACCTGCGGTGACAACAACTCCTGCGGACGTACAACCTGGGTGACAACAACTCCGGCGGTGAACAACTCCTGGTGACAACAACACCTGCGGTGACAACTCCTGCGGTGACAACAACTCCTGCGGTGAAAACAACTCCTGCGGTGACAACAACACCTGCGGCGACAACAACACCTGTGGTGACAACAACTCCTGTCGTAACAACAACTCCTGCGGTGACAACAACTCCTTCGGTGACAACAACTCCGGCGGTGACAACAACTCCTTCGGTGACAACAACTCCGGCGGTGACAACAACTCCGGCGGTGACAACAACTCCTGCGGTGACAACCACTCCTGCAGTGACAACAACTCCTGCGGTGACAACAACACCTGCGGTGACAACAACACCTGTGGTGAAAACAACACCTGAGGTGAAAACAACTCCTGCGGTGACAACAACTCCTGCGGTGACAACAACTCCGGCGGTGACAACAACTCCTGCGGTGACAACAACTCCTGTGGTGACAACAACACCTGCGGTGACAACAACTCCTGCGGTGACAACAACTCCTGTGGTGACAACAACTCCTGCAGTGACAACAACTCCTGTGGTGCCAACAACACCTGCGGTCACAACAACTCCTGTGGTGACAACAATTCCTGTGGTGACAACAACTCCTGCGGTGACAACAACTCCTTCGGTGACAACAGCTCCGGCGGTGACAACAACACCTGCGGTGACAACAACACCTGTGGTGAAAACAACTCCTGCGGTGACAACTCCTGCGTTGACAACAACTCCTGCGGTGACAACAACTCTTGCGGTGACAACAACTCCGGTGGTGACAACAACTCCTGCGGTGACAACAACACCTGCGGTGACAACAACTCCAGTGGTGACAACAATTCCGGCGGTGACAACATCTCCTGCGGTGACAACAACTCCTGCGGTGACAATAACACCTGTGGTGACAACAACTCCTGTGGTGACAACAATACCTGCAGTGACAACAAATCCTGTGGTGCCAACAATACCTGCGGTCACAACAACTCCTGCGGTGACAACAACACCTGCGGTGACAACAACTCCTGCGGTGACAACAACTCCGGCGGTGACAACAACACCTGCGGTGACAACAACTCCTGCGGTGACAACAACACCTGCGGTGACAACAACTCCTGCGGTGACAACAACACCTGCGGTGACAACAACTCCTGCGGTGACAACAACTCCGGCGGTGACAACAACTCCTGCGGTGACAACAACACCTGCGGTGACAACAACTCCTGCGGTGACAACAACTCCTGCGGTGAAAACAACTCCTGCGGTGACAACAACACCTGCGGCGACAACAACACCTGTGGTGACAACAACTCCTGTCGTAACAACAACTCCTGCGGTGACAACAACTCCTTCGGTGACAACAACTCCGGCGGTGACAACAACTCCTTCGGTGACAACAACTCCGGCGGTGACAACAACACCTGCGGTGACAACAACACCTGTGGTGAAAACAACTCCTGCGGTGACAACTCCTGCGTTGACAACAACTCCTGCGGTGACAACAACTCTTGCGGTGACAACAACTCCTGTGGTGACAACAACTCCTGCGGTGACAACAACACCTGCGGTGACAACAACTCTTGCGGTGACAACAACTCCGGTGGTGACAACAACTCCTGCGGTGACAACAACACCTGCGGTGACAACAACTCCAGTGGTGACAACAATTCCGGCGGTGACAACATCTCCTGCGGTGACAATAACACCTGTGGTGACAACAACTCCTGTGGTGACAACAATACCTGCAGTGACAACAAATCCTGTGGTGCCAACAATACCTGCGGTCACAACAACTCCTGCGGTGACAACAACACCTGCGGTGACAACAACTCCTGCGGTGACAACAACTCCTGCGGTGACAACAACTCCTGCGGTGACAACAACTCCTGCGGTGACAACAACTCCTGCGGTGACAACAACTCCTGCGGTGACAACAACTCCTGCGGTGACAACAACTCCTGCGGTGACAACAACTCCTGCGGTGACAACAACTCCTGCGGTGACAACAACTCCTGCGGTGACAACAACTCCTGCGGTGACAACAACTCCTGCGGTGACAACAACTCCTGCGGTGACAACAACTCCTGCGGTGACAACAACTCCTGCGGTGACAACAACTCCTGCGGTGACAACAACTCCTGCGGTGACAACAACTCCTGCGGTGACAACAACTCCTGCGGTGACAACAACACCTGCGGTGACAACAACACCTGTGGTGACAACAACTCCTGTGGTGACAACAACTCCTGCGGTGACAACAACTCCTGTGACAACAACACCTGCGGTGACAACAACTCCTGTGGTGACAACAATTCCGCGGTGACAACAACTCCTGCGGTGACAACAACTCCTGCGGTGACAACAACACCTGTGGTGACAACAACTCCTGTGGTGACAACAACACCTGCAGTGACAACAACCTGTGGCAACAAGACCTGGTACAACAACTCCTGCGGTAAACAATGCGGTGACAACAACCCTGCGGTGACAACATGACAACAACACCTGCGGTGACAACAACTCCTGCGGTGACAACAACTCCTGCGGTGACAACAACTCCTGCGGTGACAACAACACCTGCGGTGACAACAACTCCTGCGGTGACAACAACTCCGGCGGTGACAACAACTCCTGCGGTGACAACAACACCTGCGGTGACAACAACTCCTGCGGTGACAACAACACCTGCGGTGAAAACAACTCCTGCGGTGACAACAACACCTGCGGCGACAACAACACCTGTGGTGACAACAACTCCTGTCGTAACAACAACTCCTGCGGTGACAACAACTCCTTCGGTGACAACAACTCCGGCGGTGACAACAACTCCTTCGGTGACAACAACTCCGGCGGTGACAACAACACCTGCGGTGACAACAACACCTGTGGTGAAAACAACTCCTGCGGTGACAACTCCTGCGTTGACAACAACTCCTGCGGTGACAACAACTCTTGCGGTGACAACAACTCCGGTGGTGACAACAACTCCTGCGGTGACAACAACTCTTGCGGTGACAACAACTCCGGTGGTGACAACAACTCCTGCGGTGACAACAACACCTGCGGTGACAACAACTCCAGTGGTGACAACAATTCCGGCGGTGACAACATCTCCTGCGGTGACAACAACTCCTGCGGTGACAACAACACCTGTGGTGACAACAACTCCTGTGGTGACAACAATACCTGCGGTGACAACAATACCTGCGGTGACAACAAATCCTGTGGTGCCAACAATACCTGCGGTCACAACAACTCCTGCGGTGACAACAACACCTGCGGTGACAACAACTCCTGCGGTGACAACAACTCCTGCGGTGACAACAACACCTGCGGTGACAACAACTCCTGCGGTGACAACAACTCCTGCGGTGACAACAACTCCTGCGGTGACAACAACTCCTGCGGTGACAACAACTCCTGCGGTGACAACAACTCCTGCGGTGACAACAACTCCTGCGGTGACAACAACACCTGCGGTGACAACAACTCCGGTGGTGACAACAACTCCTGCGGTGACAACAACACCTGCGGTGACAACAACTCCTGCGGTGACAACAACTCCTGCGGTGACAACAACACCTGCGGTGACAACAACTCCTGTCGTAACAACAACTCCTGCGGTGACAACAACTCCTGCGGTGACAACAACACCTGCGGTGACAACAACTCCTGCGGTGACAACAGCTCCGGCGGTGACAACAACACCTCCAGTGACAACAACTCCTGTGGTGACAACAACTCCTGTGGTGACAACAACTCCTGTCGTGACAACAACTCCTGCGTTGACAACAACTCCTGTCGTTACAACAACTCCTGCGGTGACAACAACTCCTGCGGTGACAACAACACCTGCGGTGACAACAACTCCTGCGGTGACAACAACTCCTGTGGTGACAACAACTCCTGTGGTGACAACAACTCCTGCGGTGACAACAACTCCTGCGGTGACAACAACACCTGCGGTGACAACAACTCCTGTGGTGACAACAATTCCGGCGGTGACAACATCTCCTGCGGTGACAACAACTCCTGCGGTGACAACAACACCTGTGGTGACAACAACTCCTGCGGTGACAACAATTCCTGCAGTGACAACAAATCCTGTGGTGACAACAACACCTGCGGTGACAACAACTCCTGCGGTGACAACAACACCTGCGGTGACAACAACTCCTGCGGTGACAACAACTCCTGCGGTGACAACAACTCCTGCCGTAACAACAACTCCTGCGGTGACAACAACTCCTGCGGTGACAACAACTCCTGCGGTGACAACAACTCCTGCGGTGACAACAACTCCTGCGGTGACAACAACTCCTGCGGTGACAACAACTCCTGCGGTGACAACAACTCCTGCGGTGACAACAACACCTGCGGTGACAACAACTCCTGCGGTGACAACAACTCCTGCGGTGACAACAACACCTGCGGTGACAACAACTCCTGCGGTGACAACAACTCCTGCGGTGACAACAACACCTGCGGTGACAACAACTCCTGCGGTGACAACAACACCTGCGGTGACAACAACACCTGTGGTGACAACAACTCCTGTCGTAACAACAACTCCTGCGGTGACAACAACTCCTGCGGTGACAACAACACCTGCGGTGACAACAACTCCAGTGGTGACAACAATTCCGGCGGTGACAACATCTCCTGCGGTGACAACAACTCCTGCGGTGACAATAACACCTGTGGTGACAACAACTCCTGTGGTGACAACAATACCTGCAGTGACAACAAATCCTGTGGTGCCAACAAGACCTGCGGTCACAACAACTCCTGCGGTGACAACAACACCTGCGGTGACAACAACTCCTGCGGTGACAACAACTCCGGCGGTGACAACAACTCCTGCGGTGACAACAACACCTGCGGTGACAACAACTCCTGCGGTGACAACAACACCTGCGGTGACAACAACTCCTGCGGTGACAACAACTCCGGCGGTGACAACAACTCCTGCGGTGACAACAACACCTGCGGCGACAACAACTCCTGCGGTGACAACAACTCCTGCGGTGAAAACAACTCCTGCGGTGACAACAACACCTGCGGCGACAACAACACCTGTGGTGACAACAACTCCTGTCGTAACAACAACTCCTGTGGTGACAACAACTCCTTCGGTGACAACAACTCCGGCGGTGACAACAACTCCTTCGGTGACAACAACTCCGGCGGTGACAACAACACCTTCGGTGACAACAACACCTGTGGTGAAAACAACTCCTGCGGTGACAACTCCTGCGTTGACAACAACTCCTGCGGTGACAACAACTCTTGCGGTGACAACAACTCCGGTGGTGACAACAACTCCTGCGGTGACAACAACTCTTGCGGTGACAACAATTCCGGTGGTGACAACAACTCCTGCGGTGACAACAACACCTGCGGTGACAACAACTCCAGTGGTGACAACAATTCCGGCGGTGACAACATCTCCTGCGGTGACAACAACTCCTGCGGTGACAATAACACCTGTGGTGACAACAACTCCTGTAGTGACAACAATACCTGCAGTGACAACAAATCCTGTGGTGCCAACAATACCTGCGGTCACAACAACTCCTGCGGTGACAACAACACCTGCGGTGACAACAACTCCTGCGGTGACAACAACTCCTGCGGTGACAACAACTCCTGCGGTGACAACAACTCCGGCGGTGACAACAACTCCTGCGGTGACAACAACTCCTGCCGTAACCACAACTCCTGCGGTGACAACAACTCCTGCCGTAACCACAACTCCTGCGGTGACAACAACTCCTGCGGTGACAACAACTCCTGCGGTGACAACCACTCCTGCAGTGACAACAACTCCTGCGGTGACAACAACTCCTGCGGTGACAACAACACCTGCGGTGACAACAACTCCGGTGGTGACAACAACTCCTGCGGTGACAACAACACCTGCGGTGACAACAACTCCTGCGGTGACAACAACTCCTGCGGTGACAACAACACCTGCGGTGACAACAACTCCTGTCGTAACAACAACTCCTGCGGTGACAACAACTCCTGCGGTGACAACAACACCTGCGGTGACAACAACTCCTGCGGTGACAACAGCTCCGGCGGTGACAACAACACCTCCAGTGACAACAACTCCTGTGGTGACAACAACTCCTGTGGTGACAACAACTCCTGTCGTAACAACAACACCTGCGTTGACAACAACTCCTGTCGTTACAACAACTCCTGTGGTGACAATAACTCCTGCGGTGACAACAACACCTGCGGTGACAACAACTCCTGTGGTGACAACAACTCCTGTGGTGACAACAACTCCTGTCGTAACAACAACTCCTGCGGTGACAACAACACCTGCGGTGACAACAACTCCTGCGGTGACAACAGCTCCGGCGGTGACAACAACACCTCCAGTGACAACAACTCCTGTCGTAACAACAACTCCTGCGGTGACAACAACTCCTGCGGTGACAACAACACCTGCGGTGACAACAACTCCTGCGGTGACAACAGCTCTGGCGGTGACAACAACACCTCCAGTGACAACAACTCCTGTCGTAACAACAACTCCTGCGGTGACAACAACACCTGCGGTGACAACAACTCCTGTGGTGACAACAACTCCTGTTGTAACAACAACACCTGCGTTGACAACAACTCCTGCTGTGACAACAACTCCTGTGGTCACAACAACTCCTGTTGTAACAACAACACCTGCGGTAACAACAACTCCTGTCGTGACAACAACTCCTGCGGTGACAACAACTCCTGCGGTAACAACAACTCCTGTCGTAACAACAACTCCTGTGGTGACAACAACTCCGGTGGTGAAAACAACTCCTGGGGTGACAACAACTCTGGCGGTGACAACAACTCCTGCGGTGACAACAACACCTGCGATGACAACAACACCTGCGTTGACAACAACACCTGCGTTGACAACAACTCCTGCGGTGACAACAACTCCTGTGGCGACAACAACACCTGTTGTGATAACAACTCCTGTGGTGACAACAACTCCTTTCGTAACAACAACACCTGCGGTGACAACGACTCCTGTCGTAACAACGACTCCTGCGGTGTCAACAACTCCTGCGGTGACAACAACTCCTGCGGTGACAACAACACCTGCGGTGACAACAACTCCTGCGGTGACAACAACACCTCCGGTAACAACAACTCCTGTCGTAACAACAACTCCTGCTGTGACAACAACTCCTGCGGTGACAACAACACCTGCGGTGACAACAACTCCTGCGGTGACAACAGCTCCGGCGGTGACAACAACACCTCCAGTGACAACAACTCCTGTCGTAACAACAACTCCTGCGGTGACAACAACTCCTGCGGTGACAACAACACCTGCGGTGACAACAACTCCTGCGGTGACAACAGCTCCGGCGGTGACAACAACACCTCCAGTGACAACAACTCCTGTGGTGACAACAACTCCTGTGGTGACAACAACTCCTGTCGTAACAACAACACCTGCGTTGACAACAACTCCTGTCGTTACAACAACTCCTGCGGTGACAATAACTCCTGCGGTGACAACAACACCTGCGGTGACAACAACTCCTGTGGTGACAACAACTCCTGTGGTGACAACAACTCCTGTCGTAACAACAACACCTGCGTTGACAACAACTCCTGCTGTGACAACAACTCCTGTGGTGACAACAACTCCTGTTGTAACAACAACACCTGCGGTGACAACAACTCCGGAGGTGAAAACAACTCCTGGGGTGACAACAACTCCGGTGGTGACAACAACTCCTGCGGTGACAACAACTCCTGTCGTAACAACAACTCCCGCGGTGACAACAACTCCTGCGGTGACAACTACTCCTGCGGTGACAACAATTCCTGTGTTGACAACAACTCCTGCGGTGACAACAACTCCTGAGGAGACAACAACTCCTGCGGTGACAACAACTCCTGTAGTGACAACAACTCCTGCGTTGACAACAACTCCTGCGGTTACAACAACTCCTGCGGTGACAACAACTCCGGTGGTGACAACAACTCCTGCGGTGACAACAACACCTGCGGTGACAACAACTCCGGTGGTGACAACAATTCCGGCGGTGACAACATCTCCTGCGGTGACAACAACTCCTGCGGTGACAACAACACCTGCGGTGACAACAACTCCGGTGGTGACAACAATACCTGCAGTCACAACAACTCCTGTGGTGACAACAATACCTGCGGTGAAAACAACTCCTGCAGTAACAACAACTCCTGTCGTGACAACAACTCCTGCGGTGACAACAACTCCTGCGGTAACAACAACTCCTGTCGTAACAACAACTCCTGTGGTGACAACAACTCCGGTGGTGAAAACAACTCCTGGGGTGACAACAACTCTGGCGGTGACAACAACTCCTGCGGTGACAACAACACCTGCGATGACAACAACACCTGCGTTGACAACAACACCTGTGTTGACAACAACTCCTGCGATGACAACAACTCCTGTGGTGACAACAACACCTGTTGTGACAACAACTCCTGTGGTGACAACAACTCCTTTCGTAACAACAACACCTGCGGTGACAACAACTCCTGCGGTGACAACAACTCCTGCAGTGACAACAACTACTGCGGTGATAACACCTGCGGTAACAACAACTCCGGTGGTGACAACAACTCCGGCGGTGACAACAACTCCGGCGGTGACAAGAACTCCGGCGGTCACAACAACTCCTGCGGTGACAACAACTGAAGCTCCCGTAACAGTTGTTGTCCTCGTAATAATCTTGAATGAAACATTTGTAGAAGCATTAAATGATCACAACAGCCCGGAATTTGAGTCTCTTGCGAAAAGAGTCGTAGCTGTGGTTAGTACTCACTCTCATTATTCATTGTTATTTTGTTTGCAGTTTTTCATTTAATTTGAAGATTACTGTATTTTTAGTTTGTTCATTTTTTCTATTTTCTTTATTCCAACAGTTATTTGAAATCTACAGAAAAATATATGGTGAAGATTTCAGGGGCGTCCTTGTGATTGCATTCAGGTAACATTTGAAATGTTCATATTCCTTTTTATTTCATTCACAATGTTTACATTAATAATAATATAAAAAATTTAAAATTATAAATATTCATAAGTTATCAATGTTAATATTATTTGATCAATTCATTTTCTTCCATGATGCAGACGAGCTCCGACCCGAATCGATCTTACTGTAGCAGAGGTCAATCTTCAGTTCAATAATGATTCGATGGCACAGCCTAATGTTGTTGAACAAGTCTTAATGGACGTTGTGTCCAACAATACCTTCAACATCACTATTAATCCAGCTTCCATCACTGTAGTTGGTAAGTAAACTCTAGACCTGCATTTCACTCCAATGGTTGTCAAAGGAAGGAAATATACCTCATGTCGTTTGTAATTTATCTATCAGAGTCTGTGTGTTGGTGTGTGTCCTTTTCTGATCCCTTTTTTACAAATTGCTGGGTTTTACTATGAACGTTCACAACCATAACCACCATGAAGTCCACTGTGACATTAGCAACACTACTTAAACTATGACTTCGGAAAAATATATTTATGTTGTAATAATTATGTCTGTTCAAGAGAAAGCCCTCTACCATAATTTATTTATTCCACCTTTTTTTGTTTTTTACTGAAGATCCAACTGCAATAAATTTGACTACAACTCCCGCGACTACAACTCCTGCGGCAAATACAGCTACCAACATCACAGCCGTCACCATTGACACCACCTCCATTTCTGTGGATGGCACACGTAAGCAATATTAAATACTACCACTTTTTTTTTTATATTACAGATTTGTTTTTATATTTGTTAAAGCAACGTCTTGTTTTCTTTTCTCAACCTTTACAGAGGTTTCAAGTGGACTAAGCCACAAGATCAGTCTCATCACTGCATCCTTCCTTGTGCTGTTGTCATGGCTACTGTCAAGCCAGCAATAGCATCATTGCTGATTACCGTTTGAAGAAGCATTATTGCATGACTGCCATCACTGGAATGAAAAATGACTTTGTTGTCGTTAAAATCTAAGTCTTGTACAGATTCGGATGAACTTAATATCACATTTTATTTCGCATTCACTGCACATATTTATGACAGTGGATTAGGTGTATCTGTCGATCTTAACACGTTTCTGGGTGGGGATGTTCAGGACCAAGTAAAATCAGTCACGCTGGGAAGTAAAACCATTAAATCACTCTCACTATTGTCTGAATACAGTTTTAGCTCTAGATTTCACTGGACTGGATCTAAATACTTCTCGAATTCATGTTCAGGTTTCACTTCCTACCATAGCATGAAATAACACTGCATATCAATATCAGAGAACATATTGTAAAGGGAACAACTGTCTTAAATTAAATGAAGGAAGACATTTAGGTCATTTTGGGCTGCACAACCCAACCGTGAACAAATATTTATTTTCAGGATATACATGGCATATATGTGTCAAAATATTGCAGTCAATTTTCTTATTCATATAAAGTGTTTTTATCTATTTCATGCATACCTGCATTCTGTGATATTTCTTGTTGTTTGTACAATTTCTGTCAGAAACTTTAAAATGATCAGAATACAAAATCTTTGAAGAATTTAAATTGTCTCTCGTGTGATGTTTTGCAATTTTGGTGGGTAAAGAGAAAGTGTATCAGGGCATGTTTAATGTCAGGAGCTTTAATTAAAGCACCATTTATATTAACAGAAAATCAAACCCTGCCGTGTGATTTCCTATAATTACATTTCACAATAGCATCCTACGATCAACCGGTCTTGTTGTGCCAGTGAATCAGGGTTTGTTCATCAGAACTGGGAGTGTTGCATAGTTTACATTATGCGATTCTTTTCTATTCAAACACTGCCAGACGGCCTGAGAAACACATTGTTCTTAAATCACCTCCAATCTAAATAATTATTTAGCTCTGTGTTGTGTGTGAACACTGTTTGAGGAGTTGACTATATGAGTTATTGTATAAGACTGAAACATGGAGAGCACAGCTACTCTCACATTTTTCTTTTTTTTTTCATTCTTTTTTTTATTGAAAGTAGGCATCAATTAGATATTTACAGATGTCTTTCAGATAGTTGACATTGCATGTGCAGGTTTTTAAATGATGCTCATTTTGGTTATACACATATAGAACAAGGGGTGAAAAACATAGTATAAACAACAACAAAGAAACAGAAAAAACAAAGAACAAAAAGAAAACAATATATAACTAGGGAGTGATCTTATTCTCTATTGTACCTTCATTGATTTATAAAAATAAAATCAGGTCTATGGGGTGTTACGTATGTAACCCATTTTTCCCAATATGCCAGAAATTGTTCCAGTTTGTAGTTGACAGATGCTGTTATCTTCTCCATGTTGTAAATGTCCATTGTAATGTCCATCCATGGATTCAGAGTGGGGCTCTCTTGTGATAACCATTTCCTGGTGAGAGTCTTTTTGCCGGCCACCAGAAGTACACTTATTAAATATTTGTTTATTTTTGACAATGTTTTAGGTAAATATCCCAGATATATGGTCTTACTTTCCAGAGGTATTTCACCTTCAAAAATGTTTTGTAGGGTGGTGTGTATCCCTCGCCAATAGTCTGTGATAGAAGGGCAATCCCAAAAAACATGATAATGGTTTGCATTTTGATTTCCACATCCTCTCCAGCAAATAGGGGAGTTACTGTCATAGTGGCGTTTCTGAGAGGGTGTAATAAAACACCATTTCACATTTTTCCACCCAAACTCTCTCCATGTCTGCGAGCTGGTACACTTCCATTGAACTTTGCATATTAAGGTCCATTCTTCCTCAGATATAGTTATTCCTCCTTCCTTCTACCATTTTGTTTTAATATAAGAGGTTGAATGTGTTTTGAAATTCGACAGACATTTATATATACATGAGATGATTTTACTGTCTATATCTGAGTTATATGCTTTTCTGAACAGTTCTATCAGATATGTACTCTTTGTCATATTTTTCATCTTCGTATTCACATAGTTTCGCATCTGCAAGTATCGATGGAAGTCCTGTTTTTTTAGTGAGTGTTTCTTTTTAAGAGTTTCAAAACTTAGCAGTGTGCCTCCTTTCATTATGTTGCATATGGCTGTTATTCCTGTAGCTGTCCAATCCCTGAATCTAGTATCCAATTTATTTGGTGTGAAGTCCGAATCATATGCACACCATTTAAGTGTCACAATATCTCCCTCTAATTTGTGTTCTCTTATAATGGTTTTCCATAATTTAAGAGTCCACTTCACCCATGGATTATCAATAGTATTTATGTGACTTTGTAGGTTGTTATCAGCTATTATTGCCTGTATGGGGGTGGAGGTTATTTTCTCTTCAATGTTTTTCCATTGAGCCCTATACGATGGGTTACACCAGCATATTACAGCTCTCATCTGTGCCGCTAAATAATAATCTCTAAGAGAAGGTAGGCCCCATCCTCCCTTTTCTTTAGGTAGTTGTAAGGTTTTGAGACGGACCCTGGGTCTTTTACCTGTCCAAATATACCTAGATAACATCTTGTCCCATTCATGAAATTGGTTTTGGTTAATCTCTGTTGGTAGAGTTTGAAATAAGTAAAGTAGTCTGGGCAGTATATTAATTTTAATGGATTCAATCCTCGCAGTGAAACTTAGCAAGATGGAACTTAATTCCATATGTCTTCCTTAATTTTTCTTATTAGTGGATCATAGTTATATTCTGCAAGTTTTGTAAGATCTTTTGTAATATTGATGCCCAGATATTTGAAGGATGTTATTTGCCATGCAAAGGGATATTTACTTTAAATTTCTCTGGGTGGGTTATAGTTATATGAGAGTAACTGGGTTTTACCCACGTTAATCTTGTACCCTGATAGTTTACCATACTGTTCAAATGACTGCATCAGTTTAGGTAGAGAGTATGTTGGTTGCTCCAGGTAGATCAAGATGTCATCTGCGTAACAGGCCAATTTGTGCTCTATACCTTTAATAGTAATTCCTCTAATATCTTCATTTTGTCTGATATATTGAGCTAGTGGCTCCAAATATAGTATGCAGAGTAGTGGTGACCATGTGCAGCCCTGTCTTGTACCTCTTTCAAAATTGAAATTGTTTGATAAATATCCATTGATTCTAATCCTGGCGGTGGGATTGTCATATAATGCCTGAATCGTTTTAATAATTGTGTCATGTAGACTAAATCTGTGAAGGACTCTATAATGAAAAGTCCAGTTAACAGAGTCAAAGCCTTTTCAGCATCTACACTTATCACTGTTACTTCTATCTTATTTTTTTGTATATGATCCATAATGTGTAGTGTCCTTCGTATATTATCTTGTGTTTGGCGTTGTTGTATAAACCCTGTCTGATCATTATGTATCAGCATGGGTAAAAACTCCTCTAATCGTCTTGACATGATGGAAGTGAATAATCTATAATCTATATTTAGAACCGATATTGGTCTAAATGATCCACATTCCATTTTATCCTTGCCTTCTTTCGGGATAGCTGAGATTATTACTTCTTTCCAGCTGGGTGGCGTTTGCGCCTGTTTTAAAGCCCAGTTCAGTGTGGGAAGTATCACAGGCTCATTTTTAAATTCCTTATACCACTCTGCCGTATAACCATCTGATCCTGGAGACTTGCTTAGTTTTAACCTACTAATTGCTGATCTTAGTTCATCTTCCGTTATATCTGCCGTCATACTTCTATTTTGGTCTTCATTTAAAGTGGGCAACTTTAGAGAATTTAGATAGCTATCAATTTGGGTTACATCTCCCCCTGGAACATTAGAGTATAGATTTTTGTAAAATGCTTCAAAAGCTTCCTGAATTTCACTTAGTCGATTTTTTATCACTTTTGTTTTTGTATCCCTAATTCTGTGAATTGTGTTTTCTGCCATCTTTTTTTTCAATTTCCATGCTAGTATTTTCATTTATTTGGATCCACTTTCATAGTGTCTCTGTTTCAAAAACATTAAGTTTCTCTTGATTTCTTGTGTAGTCAAACTGTTAATTTCGTTTCTAATTCGCTAAACTCAATTTGTGTTTTTTTTCTAATTCCTTCAGTTTGTTGTACAACTCCTCAAGCTTTTTATTCCTCTTTTTCTTTAAATATGAGGATATTGCTATAATGTTTCCTCTTAAGACAGCTTTTAAAGTATCCCACAGGATGGGAGGTGAAACTTCTCCATTGTCATTGAAGTCTAGGTAAAGACTAATCTCTTTCCTAATTTGTTTCTTAACATTCAGATCATTGAGCAAACTTGAGTTCAGTTTCCATGTAGTATTCTTGGTTCTCAAGTTAAAATCAAAAGAGAGGTATATAGGTGCATGGTCACTTAGGTCTACAGTCCCTGACAAAAGTTGACCTTAAGTGCCCCTCAAATATATTTGTAATCAATTTTCTTTTACAAGAAATGGCTAATTTCAATCCCAACATCTTTTGAAATAATGTTTTGGTGCCAAACGAAACTGCTGAAAAGCATTCTAACGTTCACAGCTTGGAAAAGCCCACTGAGTCAGTTTTTGCAAAGACAAAAGTCTTGTCGCCTTGTCATATGATGCACCCAATCCTAGATTACAGCCTCACCTATGATCAATAATTGATCAATCAATTAGTGGGTGTGTATAAAAAGAACCCCAGCACACCAGACCTTCACATCAACTGCAACTTGACCTCTGACAACATGCCTAAGATTCACCCTGAGACCAAAGCGTTGATTATCAAGAGGCTGAAGACCAGATCCACTGCTGAGGTGGCTGACACCTTCAATGTGTCTCAGCGTCAAGTACAAAGAATAAGAAAAAGATTTGAAGAGACTGGAGATGTTTTTGACAAGCACAGGTCCGGCAGACCCCACAAGACAACTGCTCGGGAGGACCGTTTGTTGGCTCGAAAATCCAAGGCCAGCCCCTTTTCCACTGCAGCAGAGCTCCACCAGGCCTGGTCACCTCAAGTCCCCGTGTCAACCAGGACAGTTTGTAGAATTCTGTCTCAAAATGGCCTCCGTGGTCGAATCAGTGCCCAGAAACCAGCACTAAACAAAAGGCAAATTCAAGGCCCACAGCCTGCTAAAAGGATGGACGCTGGAAAAGTGGCAGAAGGTGGATTTCTCAGATGAATCTTCGGTTGAATTACATCACAGCCGCCGCAAATATTGCAGGAGACCTACTGGAGCCCGCATGGATCCGAGATTCACCCAGAAAACAGTTAAGTTTGGTGGCGGAAAAATCATGGTCTGGGGTTACATCCAGTATGGGGGTGTGCGAGAGATTTGCAGGGTGGAAGGCAATATCAATAGCCTAAAATATCAAGAAGTATTAGCTACCTCTTACATTCCCAACCATAAAAGGGGTCAAATTTTGCAGCAGGATGGTGCTCCATCGCATACTTCCATCTCTACATCAAAGTTCCTCAAGGCGAAGAAGATCAAGGTGCTCCAGGACTGGCCAGCCCAGTCACCAGACATGAACATCATTGAGCATGTCTGGGGTAGAATGAAAGAGGAAGCATGGAAGACGAAACCAAAGAATCTTGATGAACTCTGGGAGGCATGTAAGACTGCTTTCTTTGCTATTCCTGATGACTTCATCAATAAATTGTATGAATCATTGTCGAACCGCATGGATGTAGTCCTTCAAGCTCATGGAAGTCATACAAGATATTAAATATGGATCTCACAGCACCACTACTTAATTCACTGATGTTATGCAAAATATTTTTGTATTTGAAGTAAATTATTTGTTAAATTTTCACATTACTCTCTGTAGGCGACAAAACTTTTGTCTTGCCAAAATCTGACCTTTCTGTGTTCATTAAATGATCAATCTTTCTTCAGTGAAGCAAATTAATTTTAGTATATTAAACATAATTTGGGAGGGTTTTAGCTTTCATATGAGCCATTTCTAAAACCAATGGATTAATTAAAAGTCAGGTTATAAGCTGTTGTTTCTACAAAATGGATAAGTGACAAGACTTTTGTCAGGGACTGTATTGTCCCAATCCCACAATTGATTATTTTATCCTTATCTTTTCCAAATGTTATGAAATAGTCTATTCTTGTGTATAAGAAATGGGGGGCAGAATAATAAGTGTAATCCCGTCTGTTAGGGAAAAGGTCTCTCCATATGTCAATCAAACCAACTTCCTCAAAGAGTGTGTTGACCTTCTTATATATGGACTTCCTTTCATGAGTCTTCCTGCTGGAGGAGTCTAACTTTGGCTGTAGGTGTATATTTAAGTTACCCCCCCCCACACACACACACACACACACACATATCAAGAGGCCTTTTGTTTCTGTTGTCATGATATTGGTGATTTTCTGGAAAAAAACTATTGCTTCCTGGGTGCATATATATCAAACAGATTAACAGGATTCCCTTCTATATTCCCCTTTACCAAAATATATCTGCAAAATTTAGTTTGCTTGAGATAAGAATAGCAACTCCTCTTCTATGTCCTGACTTATATGATGAGAAGAACACATTAGTGAAGCCCATTCTCTTTAGTTTTTCGTGCTCTGTGTCACTTAAATGGGTTTCCTGTAAATATGCCACATGTGCTTGTTCTTTCTTCATTTTAGATAATATTTTACTGCGCTTAATTGAATTCAAAAGCCCATTGACATTAAAAGAAATAAGTTTTATTTTGTCATTAACCATAAGTGTGTGTCTGTCATTGTATCAACGAATTTATCATAACGAAACTTAACTGATCTACTCCCTGAACAAGAAAGAACAAATAAACTGAAAACATCTCTCCCAAAAAACAAACACAGAACAAAGAACATGAAACAGCTTTTAACGGAAAATCACCAAAACGGTTTAAAACAGCTGTTTCTGATGTAGAGGCTCGTTTCTAATGAGCCTTGGAGGACTTTATAAAGTCAAAGCCTCCATAAGGGAAAGTCCCACGTCGCATCAGTGGCGGGGCCCTAAAGTGTGGCTGCATGTTAGCCAAAATCCACACAAAATTAAATTAAAATAAACCCTGGATAAAAAGCCAATTAACAAGTCCCGACTGCTTTAATTAACCACAAAATAAACCTGTAGGAGTAGTTGCCTATTTAGAATGCCAGGGTAGTCCTCCCGGGCACATAACCAGAATAAGTATCACTCAGGAGTCTATTTCATCTATTTCAGTTGGATGTCGTGGGGGATCGCCTTCTGAATTCCTGGAGTTTATCTTTGTACCGAGAGTGGTGGGGTGGGGGAGTCATGGTCAACGTAGAAGCGAGCATTGTTGTGACTTCTTTTTTTCTGCCATGCTACCCGGAGCACCTCTTCCTTCATCCGGTAGCTCCCGAACTTGACCACTATCGATCGGGGCTTTGCCTGCGGCCCGTTGGACTTTGGTGCCAGTGCTCGGTGTGCCCGTACTATTCTGAGGTCTCTGTCACGGGGAAATCGAGCGCGTTTTTTAGTAGGTTATCTAGAAAACCAGCCATGTCGGTGCCCTCTTTATCTTCGGGTATTCCGTAAATCCGTAAATTATCCCTACGCGCTCGGCCCTCCTGGTCTATCAGCCTGGCTTCCATATTAGCTTGACGCTGCATTAGCCGCTTAATTAGCGTTGATGTTGCTTGAAGTACAGTCTCAGTTTCTTCTATTCCCCCCTCTGCCTCGTCCAGTCTGTCGTTTGCTCGCTTCAATTCTTGTTTAATGTCCGTGAGTTGAATCCTGTTATCTTTTCTGAAGTCTTGAAGTTCATTGAGAATGCTTCGCAGGCTAGCCTCGGAGCTAGCCTCAGAGCTAGCCTCGTCATATGCGTACGGGCCCGAAGAGCCGCCTCGGCTATCTTGCCCCACTTCGGGATCGATATCTGTCATGTTTGTGGTCGTCCTACTTCTAGTAATAGCCCCTTTCTTCATTATTAAACAGAAGTTGCATTGGCAAAACTTCCGTTTTTTTGGGGTTATTTCACAAAACCATCAGGGAGCTCGATTATTAAGCTGCCATCCTCTCAGTCTACTCTCACATTTCTATGTCTCACATGGTTTATAGTAGTCAAATGATTGTTCGGCGTTGTTGACTGTTTTTACCTTTTTACCTTTTGTCTTTTCTTTTACTTATTTTTACTTTATCCATTTCTGTAAACCTTTTTTCTTCTTATTGCAAAACAAAACAAAAAAAACTGGTTTGTGTTTTGTACATTCTGACCAAAGGTCTTGTTCATCTCAGTGTGCCTTTGTAGTCTTGTAAAGGTAAAAGACATCTTCCCCTGGGATAGGCTGTCAGTTCAAACAGGAGAGACAAGTCAGATGAAGAAAAGATAATCGTTTATTATTAACAGATGATATGTGATGATAAAGTCTTGACACAGTCTTTAGCACTTCGACTCCACAGGGAGATTTGTAATGGAGAGACAGTCATATTTAAAAGAGACAGCAGCAAGATGATAGGCTAACCATGTAATTGTTTCGTTGTGCTATTGGATAGAGGAGACCAGCTGATATCATGATTGACAGCCCCGAGCAATGAAATTATGAGTGAGCTTGCGTGAAAAGTGAATGGCAGATGCATGAAAAATAATCTACAAGCCTAAGCATGCGAGAGTATAGTCGTCCTGACTAAACATCCTCTAAAGCTTCATACCTGCTACAAGCTAAGGTTAAATTGGTGTTTAGTATGATGTGATTTACTAACTTGGTTGGCTCAGATTGTTTTTGACGCTGTGCTTGTTTATCATGGATGATTTTTCCTGCAGTGTGATTATAGTGCTCAGACATTAGCTGTGTTTTTAGTGAAGGAATAGGGGTCAGATTGGCATCTAAATTGAGGGTGTCAGGGCCAGAGTCCTGAAGTTGCCCTTCATAACCGAGCGAGGTTCCCAAACACATGAAATTAATTAATTTAATTTTGAGAGTCAAACTTTTTGTATCTCAATGGCAATAAAACTGAAGTCATTTTATTTGGACCACAGCATTTGACCAACATTATATCTTCTCATCTCTGCCCTTTGACCTCTTCTGTTTAACCATTCAATGCAGGATTTAAGTGTGACAAATCAATCAACGAGGTATGTCAATTATATGCGTGTTTAATAAGAATAAACCAACTGTCTCTTTATTTTTTAATTGTCATTATTTATTGCCTCGTGATCAACACATGCTCACTCTTCCATGTAGGAATGTTTGGTTCTACAATGACACAAATATAACAAGTAAATACATGATGTATACAACTATGTTGCAAATTAACCATGAACATTAAATATCAGAGGAAATAAACAGCATTAAATACATATGTATCAATAACCTAGTTAATTATCAAAGACACAGGTAAATATAACTAAATGTATGGGTTACATGCACGTATACTGCCATCTACTGGTAGAAAGGTAAACACTTTGACTCTGCGTCTCCTCATCCAGGCTCTGCTCTGTGTTCACTCAAGAAACAGCACAATAAGGTGGAAACATAAATATGAGTGCTAACAGCAACAACTCTACACAAATAAATTACTTTTATTAAACTATATTACAAACTGTGTTGCATTAAACAATGCAACGATTAATTGAGAAGTTGATTCTTGCTGTGTACATGGAAACATGAATATTAAACCGCCTGTAGTCACTACTGTTGCTAACATACCCAGGTTTATTTATTTATATTGATTAATACATTTTCTTCTAACGTTACCCTGGTATGTCTTTGCATAATATAAGAGGCTCGCATTTGAAACGCTCTAGATGATGGATACTCCAAGTCACTTGTAAATGTCTCTCCAACAGATCGGAAAGTCAATACTCTTGTTATGACTGTCTCAGCAGTTGCAGTGGTAGCTGTAGTTGCCGCGGGAGTTGTAGCCGCAGGTGTTGTAGTCGAATTTATTGCAGTTGGATCTTTAGTAAAAAACAAAAAAAGGTGTAATAAATAAGATGGTAGCCAGAGGGCAGACATAATTATTACAACATGAGTATATTTTTGCGAAGTCACAGTTTAAGTAGTGTTGCTAATGTCACAGTGGACTTCATGGTGATTATGGTTGTGAACGTTCATAGTAAAAACCAACACACAGACTCTGATAGATAAATTACAAACGACATGAGGTATATTTCCTTCCTTTAACAACCATTGGAGTGAAATGCAGGTCTAGAGTTTACTTACCAACTACAGTGATGGAAGCTGGATTAATAGTGAGGTTGAAGGTATTGTTGGACACAACGTCCATTAAGACTTGTTCAACAACATTAGGCTGTGCCATCGAATCATTATTGAACTGAAGATTGACCTCTGCTACAGTAAGATCGATTCGGGTCGGAGCTCGTCTGCATCATGGAAGAAAATGAATTGATCAAATAATATTAACATTGATAACTTATGAATATTTGTAATTTTAAATTTTATATGTGATTATTAATGTAAACATTGTGAATGAAATAAAAAGGACTCTCAACATTTAAAATATTACCTGAACGCAATCACAACCACGGCCCTGAAATCTTCACCATATATGTTTCTGTAGATTTCAACTAACTGTTGGAATAAATAAAATAGAAAAAATGAACAAACTAAAAATACAGTAATCTTCAAATTAAATGAAAAACTGCAAACAAAATATTAATGAATAATGAGAGTGAGTACTAACCACAGCTACGACTCTTTTCGCAAGAGCCTCAAATTCCGGGCTGTTGTGATCATTTAATGCTTCTACAAATGTTTCATTGAAGGTTATTACGAGGACAACAACTGTTACGGGAGCTTCAGTTGTTGTCACCGCAGGAGTTGTTGGACCTCAATGAATTTTAGTTGAATACACCTGGTGTAAAGTAATATTTCTATGGAACAATTCCATTTGAAATGATGTTTAATTGTCATTGAATTAGCTAATTATGTACATATATTACCATTGAGACCAGAGTTGTGGGACAAGAACAAAAGCGGTGTGCTTCATAAATTATAATTAATCAAATTCTTTAGTAATTCTGTTTCATGACAAGATATTTAATTTCACTGTGTACATATTTATCAAGCATCAAATGACAAAGTTTAACATGAATTCACAATTTCACTGCTGGTATATTCACTGCTCATGGTTGCAGAAAAACGTTGACGTGAGAGGCGTTATAAATAGACTCTGTTGATGCTGGTTTTGATGCTAGTGATTATTTCAGTTGGAGGTGATTTAAGAACAACGTGTCCCTCAGGCCGTCTGGCAGTGTTTGAATAGAAAAGAATCTTATAATGTTAACTATGCAACACTCCCAGTTCTCATGAACAAACCCTGATGTTTACGCGCTCGGCCCTCCTGGTCTATCAGCCTGGCTTCCAGATTAGCTTGGCGCTGCATTAGCCGCTTAATTAGCGTTGATGTTGCTTGAAGTACACATTTCTTACTCACAAACACACACACACACACACACACACACACACACACACACACACACACACACACACACACACACACACACACCCCACCTGTGCGAGAAATACAGATACTATTTTGACGGGAACCTTATATTTTCCCCGCCCACACTTAGCAGGGGAGGGGTGAAACATACAAACTGGTTGCTTGGGAGTCCTACCAACATTACACTCTGCAGATATATACAACACAGCAGCTTACTGTAGGACAACATGAGCAACAGAAACAAAAGGATAACAGCCCTGGTGGCTCTACAGCTCATCCTTGATCAAGACAGTGAAATAGAGGAGGATGTGTCTAAAGATGAAGACCATCTTGAGGTCAATTCAGATTATAATGGTACTGATTATGAACCATCAGATGAGGAAAGTGATATACGTGTTCCTCCAAGCGAGACATTCGTGTCGAAAAATTGTAAAATACAGTGGTCATCCTCATCCTGGCATTTGGGCTGTTTCTTTACACTATAAATAAACATAAATAAAGTTTACTTTCAATACAAATCCTTATGACTAATTTGGCTTGATTTTGAGGGAGCGGGTCAATATGACCCTGAACAGCAAAGGTGTCTCATATCTATTTATCTACTTCACCCCATGAAAAAAACAAAGTTTCAAAATACTAAAAAACTTTTGACAAAAATACATGTTATGGTAGACTAATGCAATTTATATCTAGGTTTTTCCAATGTACCTACAAAATTGTTTGAACATGTATTTTTCATGAGTTATTCTCATTGAACTATGATCTATGGAGGGGTGAATAACTCCATTCCACTAAATACTGATTGAAGTGTTAGTAATGGGGTTGGTGATGAGGTACAAACTATATTTATTAGGATTTTTTGGTTTCTGACAACTTTTGGATGATTGAACATGCACCGGGTCATATTGACCCGGGAACATCATTGCTGTACATGAGAAACGAACATAACAGGAGGGTTAAAGAGTTTATAATGACATGCGGAAGTCTTCAAGCCACGATTCTCATCAAGCATGTCTAGTTTGGGAGAGTTTTGACAAAGTACAGTTGATTTACAATAGCTTGATGTATGAACGCAAACCATGTAAAATAGCTGCCACACCACGTCCACGCAGTTCCATGAAACTCATGTAATCACTTGTAATCACTGAGGTATTTAGATTGTACTGACGGAATTTGAAGTGGATCTGATGAATTCCCTAGGAGGAGTTCGTTACAGAAAAGTGCAGAGAAATAGACAAAGATAAAAGGAAAAATCCCACAAAACTCAAGATGGCCGGCTTCTGGTACGGTTTGGAGCATTGTCCTTGGAGACTTATTTTTAAGTTGACATGTGTTACATATGCCTACCAAATTTGAAGTGGATCTGATAAAGTCCCGAGGAGAAATTCGTTAAAGAATAGCACCTACAAAATAGACAAAAATAAACTAAACAAATGACACAAAATTCAAAATGGCCAGCTTATGCTATGGTTTGGAACATGGTCCCAAGAGACTTATTTTTAAGTTTAGATGTACTACATACGCCTACCAAATTTTGTATATCTATGTCTAACCTACTGCGAGAGCTGCTTTGTCGAAATTTGGTTGACTTTTGTAGGGGGCGCTATTGAGCCGATTTGATATTTTGAAGCATTAAAATCATATCATATAACTACATTTAGGTCATTAAATGTGTCTGCAATGTTTGGGTGTGTTTTGAGCATCTTTAGCCCCTCAAAAAATCCTTTGTTTTTCTGGCAAAGAATGCATCGCCAAGGCAACAGGCTTTGACAAAACAACAATCTTTTAACAACTTTTAATCATTAAGGTTTTGAGATTATACTTTCCAAATTCGAAGTGGATCTGATAAATTCCCTAGGACGAGTTTGTTCCAGAAAAGCGCCTAGAAATAGACAAAAATTAGCAAATAAATCACACAAAAATAAAAATGGCCGACTTTACCTACTAAGAAAACCAAGCCAAAGTATAGAAACTTTTACTTCCAGTTACCAGTAGGTGGCGCTATGACTATGATTCAAAATTAGACTGTACATGTCTTCAAGCCTGGAGTTTCATCATACATGTGAAATTTGGAAATGATCTGATCATATGGAGTCGAGTTATATCGGTTTATTCGCTCACGGCGAAGGATTGATATTCGCCGATGCTCCGAGTCGCCGCCCTTCATCGAATTCTTACAATCTTCACCGTGTTGCATTATCAACGTCTTAAGACTTTTCTGACAAACTTTGAGAGGGATCTGATTAATCTGTGAAGAACAGGGCATACCAGTGTAAAACATTTCATTTTTGTTGCCACTAGGTGGCGCTATGACTTTGATTCTAAATTATCATATGGATGTCTTCAGGGTCAGGATGTCATGACATATGAGTAATATGGAGCAGATAAGATAATGAACGGCGGAATTACAACAACTTCCTGTCTCGTGGCGAATGGTCAAGGTAAATCTTTTAACAACTTTTCACTGCAAAGGTCTCAAGATCATACTAGCCGAATTTGAAGTCAATCGGGTTTAATCTTTAGGAGGAGATCGTTCTGGTACTGGAAAATGATGAAAAATGATGAAAAATGCTAAAAAAAGCCAATATTGGGCGGATAAATGCATCGCCCCGTAGTGTTTGAAAATAATGAAAATCATAGGGTCAGTTAATGGAAGCGATGTGGATATATACTGTACATTTGGTGATGATAGGCCAAGTGATACTTACTGATACTTTAGCTTGGTTTTCTTAGTAGGTAGATCAGATCGACGTCAAATTACTTCCACACAAATGGAAGACTTTTATAATGCCAGCCCACAAAGCGTTTGAGGTTTCGTGTAACGCCGTTGCCGTTGCGACCCCTTCTTCGCCGTCAACAACGAAGGTGCTTTTGAGGGACTAAACATGCTTGAAA
Organism: Ophiodon elongatus; assembly: GCA_016806645.1. Taxonomy (NCBI): domain Eukaryota; kingdom Metazoa; phylum Chordata; class Actinopteri; order Perciformes; family Hexagrammidae; genus Ophiodon; species Ophiodon elongatus. The sequence continues at coordinate 62,159 of JACSYO010001280.1, read as the reverse complement.
TGTCACTAAAGTTGGCACACACATTTAAAGTCATAAATGTAGTTAAATTATGTGATTTTAATGCTTCAAAGTGGAATGTTGGCACGATAGCGCCCCCTACCAAGTTTCAACGATGCAGCCCTCGCAGTACGTTTAACATAGATAGACAGAATTTAGTAGGCACATGTATCACATGTAGACTTAAACAAAAGTCTCTTGGGACCATGCTCTAAATCGTAGCGGAAATCGGCCATTTTTATTTTTGTGTGATTTATTTGCTAATTTTTATCTATTTCTCTGCACTTTTCTGTAACGAACTCCTCCTAGGGAATTCATCAGATCCACTTCAAATTCCGTCAGTACAGTTTAAATACTTCAGTGATTACAAGTTATCAAAACCTTGAGTTTCATGGAACTGCGTGGACGTGGTGTGGCAGCTATTTTACATGGTTTGCGTTCATACATCAAGCTATTGTAAATCAACTGTACTTTGTCAAAACTCTCCCAAACTAGACATGCTTGATGAGAATCATGGCTTGAAGACTTCCGCATGTCAATTTTAACTCTTTAATAGTCTTTAATCTAGCCAACCGGCGTCCGGCAAGTAGCCTCGACGTCGCCAGGGGCGCGAGGGCCCGATCATCGCTGCTCGCAGCTTTAATTTCACTTGTTGCTCCAAAGAGAGAAATGTGGTCAGCTTAACCAGAGCCTTTAACCAAGAGTGGACAGACTCTTATATGTTTATTATTCCCACAACCAGTTAATAACCAGTGTGTCTAATATGTTCAGAGACCGTGGCGATGTTAAAAGCAGTAATGTGAAGCTCCACTACGAGACAGAGCAGATCTTTGAGTAAACGTACCGACTCACATCCGAAATTAAGGCACAGAAAAATAAACCTAAGAGCCTAATATGATCAGAATCCTGACACATTAATTAACTGTCCAAATATAATGTAACATATACTACCATTGAGACCAGAGTTGCGGGACAAGAACAAAAGCGGTGTGCTTCATAAATTATAATTAATCAAATTCTTTAGTAATTCTTTTTCATGACAAGATATTTAATTTTCACTGTGTACATATTTATCAAGCATCAAATGACAAAGTTTAACATGAATTCACAATTTCACTGCTGGTATATTCACTGCTCATGGTTGCAGAAAAACGTTGACGTGAGAGGCGTTATGAATAGACTCTGTTGATGCTGGTTTTGATGCTAGTGATTATTTCAGTTGGAGGTGATTTAAGAACAACGTGTCCCTCAGGCCGTCTGGCAGTGTTTGAATAGAAAATAATCTCATAATGTTAACTATGCAACACTCCCAGTTCTGATAAACAAAACGTGATTCACGAGCACAACAACAGTTAAGACCGGTTGATCGTAGGATGCTTATGGATCCCTTCCTGAAATATTCCAGCCAGTCAAATGGATATTTTCAGATTTATATCTGCACCAATCGTAGGATTGTGAATTGTAATTATAGGAAATCACACGCAGGGTTTGATTTTCTGTTAATATAAATGGTGCTTTAATTAAAGCTCCTGACATTAAACATGCCCTGATACACTTTCTCTTTACCCACCAAAATTGCAAAACATCACACGAGAGACAATTTAAATTCTTCAAAGATTTTGTATTCTGATCATTTTAAAGTTTCTGACAGAAATTACAAACAAAATGAGCATCATTTAAAACCTGCACATGCAATGTCAACTATCTGAAAGACATCTGTAAATATCTAATTGATGCCTACTTTCAATAAAAAAAGAATGAAAAAAAGAAAATGTGAGAGTAGCTGTGCTCTCATGTTTCAGCACTATTAGTCAACTCAAACAGTGTTCACACGGAATAATTATTAGATTGGATTTAAGAACAATGTGTTTCTCAGGCTTGGCAGTGTTTGAATAGAAAAGAATCGCATATGTAAAATGCCACTCCCAGTTCTGATGAACAAACCCTGATTCACTGGCACAACAAGACCGGTTGATCGTGATGCTATTGGAATGTATATGAAACACGGCAGGGTTTGATTTTCTGTTAATATAAATGGTGCTTTAATTAAAGCTCCTGACATTAAACATGCCCTGATACACTTTCTCTTTACCCACCAAAATTGCAAAACATCACACGAGGACAATTTAAATTCTTCAAAGATTTTGTATTCTGATCATTTTAAAGTTTCTGACAGAAATTACAAACAACAAGAAATCTCACAGAATACAGGTATGCATGAAATAGATAAAAACACTTTATATGAATAAGAAAATTGACAGTGCCATGTTTTTGACATATATATGCCATGTATATCCTGATAATAAAAATCTTGGCCTATTTGTTCACGGTTAGGTTGTGCAGCCCAAAATGACCTAAATGTCTTCCTTCATTTAATTTAAGACAGTTGTTCCCTTTACAATATGTTCTCTGATATTGATATGCAGTGTTATTTCATGCTATGGTAGGAAGTGAAACCTAAACATGAATTCGAGAAGTATTTAGATCCAGTCCAGTGAAATCTAGAGCTAAAACTGTATTCAGACAATAGTGAGAGTGATTTAATGGTTATACTTCCCAACGTGACTGATTTTACTTGGTCCTGAACATCCCCACCCAGAAACGTGTTAAGATTGACAGACCTAATCCACTGTCATAAATATCTTTAAGCAAAATAAAATCTGATAGTAAGTTCATCTGAAGCTGTACAAGGCTTCTTTGAAAAGAATCAAGAAGTACTTTTTCATGCCAGTGATGGCAGTCATGCAATAATGCCTCTTCAAACGGTAATCAGCAATGATGCTATTGCTGGCTTGACAGTAGCCATGACAACAGCACAAGGAAGGATGCAGTGATGAGACTGATCTTGTGGCTTACTCCACTTGAAACCTCTGTAAAGGTTGAGAAAAGAAAACAAGACATTGCTTTAACAAATATAAAAACAAATCTGTAATATCTAAAAAAAGTGGTAGTATTCAATATTGCTTACGTGTGCCATTCACAGAAATGGAGGTGGTGTCAATGTTGAAGGCTGTGATGTCTGCAGCTGCTTCGACCAAAACATTTCCAATCTGAGTGCCATTAGGAGCAGATTGGGAAAATGTAAGGTTTGATGTTTGGATGATTGATCCATTCCTGCAAAAGGAATCACAAAATATTATATTGTTTCATTTGTAGAAATTCATGATTAGTGCGCTGAAGATTTTATCATCATAACATGAACAAATTACCTGAATGAAATCACCCTCAAGTTGCGGAACGTAGGGAATGCTCTTCGGTAGAAAGGTTCAAGCTGCAGAAATACAGGCAAATCATTAGTTACACATTTTTTTTCATTTGCTTGTGTTTCTTTACTTGTGCATTGTCTTTTTAATTCACCTACAACTGCAAGTAGTAACACCATTACATTTTTTTCAATGACTACCAGATAATTTATCTGTGTCCTATTTCGTGTAAATTAAATATATTTAAATTTGAAAACTCAATACGAGGAAGAAAAAGCCACTTTATTTCTGTCAATTTTGAAACGAGAAACAATCTATCATCTATTACTTACTTCGTTCCTGAGCAAATTGGCTCGGTTCATAAACTCTGGAGATGATGAATTCGCCAAGGCACTTATAAATGTCTCTCCAGGAGATCGGAAAGTCAATTGTGTAGTTATGACTGTCACAGCAGTTGTAGTTGCCGGAGTTGCTGTCACAGCCGGAGTTGTTGTCACCGCAAGTGTTGTCGTCCCCACCGGAATTGTTGTCACCGCAGGAGTTGTTGTCACCGCAGGAGTTGTTGTCACAGCAGGAGTTGTCGTGACCGCCGGAGTTGTCGTCACCGCAAGTGTTGTCGTCCCCACCGGAATTGTTGTCACCGCAGGAGTTGTTGTCACAGCAGGAGTTGTCGTCACCGCCGGAGTTGTCGTTACTGCAGGAGTTGTTGTCACAGCAGGAGTTGTTGTAACCGCAGGAGTTGTTGTCACCGCCGGAGTTGTTGTCACCGCAGGAGTTGTCGTCACCGCTGGAGTTGTCGTCACCGCCGGAGTTGTTGTCAGCGCAGGAGTTGTTGTCACCGCAGGAGTTGTCGTCACCGCAGGAGTTGTCGTCACCGCTGGAGTTGTCGTCACCGCAGGAGTTGTCGTCACCGCCGGAGTTGTTGTCAGCGCAGGAGTTGTTGTCACCGCAGGAGTTGTTGTCACAGCCGGAGTTGTTGTCACCGCAGGAGTTGTCGTCACCGCTGGAGTTGTCGTCACCGCAGGAGTTGTCGTCACCGCCGGAGTTGTTGTCAGCGCAGGAGTTGTTGTCACCGCAGGAGTTGTTGTCACCGCAGGAGTTGTTGTCACCGCTGGAGTTGTCGTCACCGCAGGAGTTGTCGTCACCGCAGGAGTTGTCGTCACTGCAGTAGTTGTTGCTTGTGCTGTTGTATTTGCCACTAATATGAGTTTTTATAAGAAACATTGGATGAGATGTCGGCAAGAACTTCACCGTAACTATATCTTTTGTTGTTTACTAGAACTTTTAACTTTAGTTCATGATGAACCTTCAAAAGCATTGCATTTAACATCAAACAACTTACCTGTTAGAATCAGGACAATCGATACTATCTTTCCGACATCCATCTCGTTTTTTTCTGAATCTATAAAATCAAACAATACAGAAACTTTTTCAGAGACACATTATGTCAAAACCTTTTGCGCTACTTTCATTACGTTTTAATTAGATAAAACAATATCTCTAGCAATCAACTTTTGTCTGTATATATCTTTCCCTTTGTGTTTAACTTTTACCAGATGGTAATTAACTGGATCATTAGCAGTTTTATAAATTCATGTCAAAAAAAGTATTTTTGGGAGAAGGCCCAGTTCCCTTTACTAGACCTAATTTCAGCCACAATGTAATTCAATGCAATACAATGGCAAAAAGAAACTTCTTCTTTTGTGTTTTCAGAAGAAATCCCTCAAGATCCTTCACACCTCACCGCCAAATTTCTTCTCATATTCCAGCTTCAATTTCTCATGTCTATTTTTCATGAAAATCTTATCCATGTTAGTTCTAATGTAATATACATTTGTAAGCGCAGTACTTCAAAAAGCAGAGTACTTGAACAGGCAACCATCTCTACTGTTCACAAGCATCAACCAGGCTGAAATGTTTTAGAGCAAAGCACTGAACATCTATTAGAGCCTCTATTTTACTCTCTGACCCTGACCTCAAATTCCATGACTGAGAAGGACGAAAAGAGATCGCTGCAAGAACCAGTACTGTATCACATTTTCTATAAAGATTTCTTCTTTTTTTTTCCTGCTGTACCAATAATTATCATGAGTTAGTAGTACTCTTGAGGTTTACAGTGCAGGATGCTAGTGTGTTTGTACCCAAAACAGTGTATTTTTACCACGCTGCCCAAAGAAAGGTTACACCAACCATGATAATGGAGATGAAGGAAACATCTTTGAAGAACACTTTTGATTGGGGAAAAAACTAGGATATCAACCAAAGAGAAACCGTTGAAGCAGGATATCACAAATTATTAAAAAAAAAGTTATGTCAGTTTAAAATATCACAAAAATGTGAAAATGATGCATCATTCAGATTCAAAAACAGAAGTTTTGTGTTATGAGCTTCCTCGCTACTGTAGCAGTAGCTACCATGTTTGCTCCTGGTCTGACGGAACTGACTGAAACAGGATTGACAGTCTACATCTATTAAGGAATAGAATAAAAGCTAATTATGTGTTATTACGTTGTGATCGCCTTCAACAACTGTCCATTCCTTACGGCTTCCCCTGAATGCAGCAGACATAATACACATGCGTCTTGTTGATGCTCTAAACGAGGCTAAATACTAGTGGAGTTTTAGTGAGGGCGGCTGAGCCTGAGCAGCCGAATATGGATACAATCCGACCGACACCCCCTGACTTAAAATATAACATATGGAAGCATTTCGCTTCTTCTTCTGCCAAACTCGGAAAGAGCGAAGCGAATCATGAACTAGATTGCACCTTTTTGTGACACGGAGTTTTACCCCTACTCAGTCAATGAGAACAAGTCATTCGCCATATGTTGCACACCTTGGAACCGAGATACACCTTTCATCTCGTAACATGTTGTTTGTGGACATCCGTCAGCACAGAATATTTGGTTCACCGTAAACGTGCTCTTGATCACTGTATAGTTTTACCACATGTTCCAGAAAGCCGTATTTTTGTACGAGAGCTGAATACTCATTGCCTATAACAAGGGGATTTGTTTGAAGAGAAGTCTCTATTATTTATTTGTGAATAAAGGCAGCTTGTTATGTCAAATGACTCAAAACATGCTGAATTCTGTGTTTTTTACTACAAGGGTGCTGTTACAGGCCCAATTTTATTAATTTTTTTTTAATTAAATTTTTCTCTTTGCAGTTCTTTGGAAGTAAAACTCCAGTTTACACAGCTCTTATATTTATTACTCATATTGAATTAATACAAGATAATGGAACTAAATTCATCTTTTTTATTATTAATCATTACAAATATAGTGTTTTAAAATAGAAAATAGTCACTATTTTTCCCAGTGAGAAAAAATAAATCATGTATTGAAACATTTTGATGCATCAAGATGAATCGATAATTGTTTAATAATCAAATCTTAGCCCTCTTAATCGGAATCAAAGCTTCATGTTTCTAGAGATTCCCACCCCAAGAGTTCCACTAGTGTGAATTTACATTTGGACAAACAAATGAATATTGATTTATGAACAAAATATATGAACAAAATATGTATAAACAAACATATTATATATATGTATGTATAAGTTATCCAAGTAAATGGATGAAAGGATGAAAGTAAAATTAAAGTACAAAACTAAAACTAAAAAAATGTCAGTACTTCTCAGCTCTAAAAAAAATATTCTTAGCGATATAATTAATTAAATTAATGCAAACTAGATCTGGATATGCAGCATAAAATAGATCGGTAGATGTACCAATGTAAAATGTATTTATTTAAGTTTATTGAAGCTTTTGCTTAAATTGACACTTGCCCAATATTGGTCAATCAGCTTCCTACCTGCTGTGGGTAACGCTAGTACAGTGTTTGCTCCAGGTGTGAAGGTGCTGACAAAAACGTCACAAAACAAGATTAAATTCCCTCCTGAACGCACAATCAACTCTCACAACAATCCCCCTTTCAGTTTGTATGGACCTATGTCCTGACAGTATTATGAATATATTTAAGAATGTACTTACCCAAGATGATAAGATATAAGATGAAAAGTTATTATATCCTATTCTCTTTCTGCTTTCAATGTTTTAAACTATTTCAGAGTCCAGTTCACGTCTGTCTTATTGCAAACCTTTCCCCTTATGTGACAGTTTACATCTATGAAGGCCTTTTTATTGAAACGGAGTAAAGGCTAATGACGTAAATCATAGATTCTTCTTTCTTTCAGCATTCAATCTGTCAGTTAATTGGCTCAATATCAGGGCACACTCCCTTCTTTTGTGTTAATGTTGATGCATTCCACCTGTGTGAAAGTTGAAAGACGTACTACCAGTATGACAGTAAAGATATAAATAAAGATACTAGTGACGCTGCAAAGGAGAAGGAACAAATACAAGGAAATAAAACCCACATTGAAACATTCTGGACGTATTTTGGGAAATGTATTTGAGAGTAAATATGTGAATAGATGTTACAATACAATACTATATATATTGACACATAAGAAAAGCATCTCATCTTTATGTCCTCATAGTCTTCGAAGCAAGTGTCAATTTTTTATATGTTCCAGACTTAAATCACTAGTATTAATTAATTATAAATATGTACTTGCACTTTTTTCTAACTTTAATGTCAATAGAAAAACAATTGCAGCGTATTGTTTTAATAAAAACAAGTAAACTGCAGTTGATTATACAGGTTTTCTTTCGGGTTTACCATGTTAAATGACAGCTTTTTTAGATCTTTTTAAGACTACACAATTTACTCTAATGCCATAATTTCATGATCATACCGTTGAAAATATGGAAATATGATGGAAAACCAGTAGGGAGGATACAGCGTAAGATTAGTCAGTACTTTATTACACTTTTTAGTACTTCCCAACAGTAAATAAGAATAATTAACACCCCTTGTATCGGGATGAATGACATAAAATGGATTTTTACGTATAATAATTTTTTTTACTTTTGCTAAAATTGAAACTTGCAAATTATGAGTCAGTGAGCTTCCTAGCTGGTGGTAGTAAGTAAGCTATCTCACAGTGTTTGCTCCAAATCTGATGATGCTGACTGAAACTCTACAAAAAAGGATTAAACTCCCTCCTGAACACACAATCCACTAATTGATAGAAGATAATTACTTAATTTATATTTTTACCTATATCTTGCCTCTCAAAAATAGACAAAGAGCTACCTTCTCTACCTCCATGGACCATGACCTAATAATGTATTTACTTAAAATAAAAAGATGTAAGAGGAAAACTTCGAAATTTCCCCTTTCTATCTGCTTCAGATGTTTTTAATATTTTCAGTGTCTTTTAATTTCGGTCCAGGTCACATCTGTCATATTGCAAACCTTTCACCTTCAGTGACACATCAATACATGCCTTTCGATTGAAATGGCCTAAAGGCTATGTAATAAGTCCCTCGTTACCGACGTGGGTTTCCCGAACACAATGAAGGCAACAGGCTGTGGTTCAGGGTTCGAAGTGCTTTTATTCACTCGTGCTCTTTCTCAAGTGGTTTGCGCATGCGCTCTCCTGCTGCGCCTCCGAGCACACCAGCCGACTGTCTTCCGACTGCTTCAAAGTCCCCCTCTGGTCTGCAAGGCTCTGGTCGTTATTCACGCTCTCTCTCTCCCCCTTTCTGGCGGCTACTGGGGTTTTTATTGGGGAGATGCGTCATCAAGGAACTATTTCACCTGAGGTTAATTACACCTCTTTCCGGCACAGTTCCCTGAACCACTCCCGCACCCACTCCGTCCCTCTTCTGGAGCTGAGCCCAACCACGCCCGCCACCACAGTCTAATTACATGATTCATACATGCTATCTTTGTTTTTGGAAATAACCTAGTGATGAACAAAACCTAATGACAGGATACAGAATGCTTTCAATTTCTTGGCTCCGTATAATGGTACACTCCCTCCCTTCTTTTGTCCTGCATTATTTGCATTTCACCTACGGGAAATGTTGAAAGAAGTTCCACCAGTGTGAAACTAAGTTATGACAAACAAATAAATATAAATCTCTTGTGCGTCGCAATGGAGTGGGAAGAAATGCAAGAAATAAAAGAGAATTTCATACTGAGACATACAGAACAAATATTGCACATGGTATTTAAAGTTGTAATAGCAAATATGTCGATAGATTATACAATACAGGTAAAAAACGAAATATGGGCACATCAAAAGAAAAGCATCATAATAGTTTTTAATATGTTGTATAGATTAGTAAGAACTTGTAGCAGATAAGAATTGTATTGAATTCATGTATCAAGTCTTCCCCGCTTAGTACTTGCTCAGTCCTGTCTCTCCTGTGCCTCCCTTCTCTCCAACGGCCCCAGCAATACGGCCTTGGCATCGAGCAGCGTGGTGTCGGTGTTTGCTAAGCAGAGCTCTTCTCCTGGCCAGAGGAGGAGACGCTGTTTGGCGCTGCGCTCTCCTCCTCCCACAGAGGCTTCTGATTGGAGGTCGAAGGCAGCAGCGAAGCCGGATCTGGGTCTATCCACGGTGGACTGGTTGCTGCCGAAGGCCACGCTGGAATCTGAGCTGAAGCAGTCAGGAGTGAACCTGCAGGATTTTATCTGATTTTGAGTGGAATCCGGCACGGTGGCACTGATGACAAAAATGAAGAATAACTTAATAGAAATAGCCAATATTCACACTGATGGTCTTCTTTACTATTGTAGGCCATATAGAGGCATCAATATTAAATTGAAACTGTTTCGTAACCAGTTTCAAGGTAATACAGTAACTTCAAAGAGCGACAGATACCCGGTTGCATTTCCAGTCCATGAAAGTTAGTTGCAACTGTTCGTCACCTAAAATGTGTTATTCAGTGTTTGGTTTCGGAATGGTATGATAGAAAACATGTATTTTGTGATTATCCTGGCCAATATAATTGCAATTTAGGATATAATTCCGATAATCGTCAAAATATGATTAAAATTCTGAAAATGGCACATACTGGAATCACTCTACCTTACATTTTGTGAAAAAAGTAATATTTGTTATTGCATTACACATAGGACACACATCTTAAATACTAAATGATAAGGTCCATCTGCATAAATACAGGATAGAAAATAGTAACATGTGAGTCTGCTCTTTCTTCATGGTAATTTCTGTATTTTTTTTTTTTAAAGGAGCTGTATTTACCATTCTGAACATTAATTAAGCAGCAAACAACTAATGTTTGATGTAGCGGGATATTGTCCACCTAAGCAGAAAATGAAGTTGCTCTCTCTCTCTGTGTTTGTTGCTATTCAAGCTTCTCCTTGTTCGTTAACGCAGCCAAGCTTTTAGTGCATGTGAGCGTGCCCAACTGGCTTGTTTATGGCCGCCACTCTGCACCGCTCTCCTACTGCGGTTACAACTGAAAAAACATCTGGTTCCCTCTCAGGTAAACCCTGTTAGCTCTGTCAGTACGTTCACCGTTGTTCGCACTGTCAGAGCTGTTAGAACCTTTAGCTGTGAGCTAGCGGTTCGCCTTCGCCATGGTTAGAGCCGTTGAAAGTCAATCAAAATGCTCCCAATCTCGGATCTTCCACCTGTAAATCACGCACTTATTACTTCTCTGCCATGATAGTGAGATACACAGATTTTTCACATTACTCCTGTGGCTATGTTCAAGACTATCCTGTTAATGGAAATTCTCCACGATCAACTTGTGTTTTTTAATCGAGATCTGCGATGAAATCCTATATTGTCCATATAGTTTGGTTGTACTCCACCCTCTTGTGTCACTTCTGGTTGCAAAAAAACAAGATGGAAATGTCCAAAAACCAAGAATTCTCATTAATTAATTAAATTAACTTGACCTGGAACCAGTTAAGCAGAATAAAATGGATAGATGGATTAACCAATAAGAAGAAAATGTATTAATTCAAGTTTATTCAAGCTTTTGCTTTAATTGACCCATTATGAGTGAACCACTTTCCTTGTTGTCGTAATGATACAATGTCGTAGGCATTGTTGTAAAACCTTGGAAAACTAAATGTTTGCTTTCTTGTTCTTTCGATGTAAGAAACGTTATGGATCTATTTCCTTGTTTAAGTACGCTCGTTCTTATTTTTATGTTCATCTGAATATAGTCTGTTTGATTTTCTTGGGATAATCTATTTTATTTACCATAACTTTAAGCTTTAATATAATTAAAACAGGTGAGTTAATAATAAATATCATGTACAGTTGTCAAACTAGGAAATTAGCTATAGAGAACAAAATATTTTCTCTACCAGGCTGCAAACATGTTTATTTCTGCTGTAAAGTTGGGCCTTTTAACACGGGCTCTATGGAGCTGTGACTGTCTTTTGGAGCCAACCTCAAGTGGCCATTCAAGGAACTGCAGTTTCTTGCTCTTCCTTGATGGCTTCATTTCTCTGCTCCGACTAAGTTTACAAAGTGTATTGCAGCCGACTCACTGCTACTCGCGGGTCCTCCTCCACACAAACACAGTCCTAAGCAGTTAATGTTCACACAAACGTATTTTGTTACAACCAAACAATGCAAACTGCCGTGCGCTCTCTCGCGCTGCACGGATCCTCGGAGCGCACGCAGGCCAGCGTCCACAATTCAGTCCGACGGCTGGTGTTCCTCCCTCTCTGTCCTCTCTGTGTCACCGGTCCCCAGAGCTCTATCCTACTACTGCTTAACAGGATGAGGGATAATTAGCAACAGGTTACAGCTGTGCCAATTAAACTCACCCTGGCACTGTTCCCCTTAACCCCTCCCACACATCTCTCCCCTGCAGCTGCGCACAGACCATTCCCACAATCACATGTATTCTGTCAACTATCAATTCTCTTGAGAGGCATCATAAAATTATAACATGTTGCTCGTTCTTCGTCGCCTGGTATCAAAGCGGATTTCCATCTCCACTCTGAGCTTGTCTCCACTCCACACGAGTCGATTTCCTTGGGGTTTCGATTTACGCTAACCAATCACCAGAGACCAATGAATCTGCCTGAATCCAAAGTAATTTTAAGTTGACAGGTGATGTGTTGCCATGAAAACACATTTTGTGCCAGTGTTTTAAGAGTGGAGCAGAGCGTTTTGAGAGAAAGTTAGAGAAACAGAACTAGCCTAAGATGTATGGCGATATTGAGATTGACATGCCGTACATGTTAAATTAATGTGTTAATCAGAGGCCATTGAGTTAACAATTCAGAGATGTTGGAGTAATTCTCCCCTATAGACCAGGCGTCTATTCTGGGAGTATTTGAGCAAATGTTTAAGATTACTTGCAAAGGTGGAGGACAAACTATACTGAGGGTTCAGGCTAGGTAGGATATTGTTTTTCATAACCAGTTTCTCAAAGCACTTCATCACAATGGGGTTGAGTGTCACAGGTTAGCTATTTAGTGTGAAACTAAGTTATGACAAACAAATAAATATAAATCTCTAGTGCGCCTTTCACCTTAGGTGACACATCAATACATGCCTTTCGATTGAAATGGCATAAAGGCTAATGACATAATTCATACATGCTATCTTTTTTTAAAGAAAGATAGCGATGAACAAAACCTAATGACAAGACACAGAATGTGCGCCGTAATGGAGTGGGAAGAAATGCAAGAAATACAAGAGAATTTCATATTGTTGATTTATCAAAATTTGACACTGGCAATGGAAGTTAAAGATGAACATGGTTGTTAGGTTAAAGTCCAGGTTTTTCTGGTTTATGTTTATGTCTTGAAATTATTATGAGGATGCATTCATTTTAGTTTCATTGACGTATTTGGCTCCGTAGTCTGTCCCTGTGTTGTTTTTGCTTTGCACTTCCTCATGATCACCTGTCAATAGTGTTGACAATCCTGTGACTCACATGTTGATTCATGGCAGAACTTTGTCTTGTATTTCCAAAACCGCACAATAAGAATTCTTCTGAACATAAAAAAACTATGATGAGACAATGACTCGGGTCAAAACAGTTTTATAATGTGCTCCTCTGTCACATAAAGGTTGTGATTCAAGTTATTGTAGGTTTTCATAATTCAGACTCAGTGGCGGCTGGCCAATAGAGGGCCATAGGGCCTGGCCCCACCTTGTGCCACAAAAACAAAATATATAAAAAAATTATTATTATAATAATAATAATAATAATAAATTATACAAATTGTCAATATTTGTGTTTTTGAAATATGGAATATACCCAGTAATATTTGTAAAATAGGATATCTGCGCAAAATATATGCTTTTCCTGCACGTCCTCTCCGCCTGTCTGCGTGTCTCATCTGAGAACGCGCAGCTTAAGGCCAAATGATTTGTCCCAAAAGAGGCGGGTCTAAGAAGCAGTTTAGCCAATTACTGATTAAAGATATAAATGAGTGACATACAATTTAGCCAATCAGCGTCCTAAAATAGATTCAGCTTGTGGCCAAAGTGGTTTGGCCCAAAACTGCGCGTTCTCGTCAGGGCTAGTCTCGCGAGGCGCCATTTTAATGACATGACAATGGCGAGTGAGAGCACGAGCACGAGCACTACTCTTCCAAGAAGACCCGACCCTAAAGGTGCGTTCACACCAAGTTTACTCGCCGGACTATTTGTAGTTATTTCGCGTCATTCGCTTTTTCGATTTTTCGCGCTAGACGCGCCGCCGGATAGGGGGCGTGGCTTATCTCCGCCGAGGGGGCGTGGCTTATCTCCGTGGAAGGAGTTCTTTTTCACCATCACCATGGAAGAAATAACCACTATTTATGCTTTGTACATGTTGTGGAAGTCCCATGTCTGTCAGAAAAACATGCAGGTGTCCTCACCACACTGATTGGGTGTTTCCCCAACAAACAAGGTTCACAGGGGCATCTTAATATATAAACATGTTCTATTAGATTATATATATGTGATTTATATTATATTATATTTATATTTTATTATATGATATTTAATATTTATATTATATGATATTTATATTATATGGTATTTATATATCATATTATACTGAATATTGTTATATATATATATATATTAATATACTGAATTGTATGAATAAGATGTCCTTATTATGTCAAAGTGTTGGAATAAATGTTAAATATTTAACTGCAAAGTAGTAATGCGTGTTTGATACCTTTTTTTGCTTTGAATCATACTGGGATGTTTGCTGAAATTGATTGGATGGCCCTACCAAAAAACAATTCCAACAGCCGCCACTGTTTAGACTGAAGACAATACGCATACGACTAATAGCAGACATATAACGTTAACCACAGCAGGGATGCAGTGAATTTAAAGCATGACCTGACAGTACTTATGAAAGTCACAAGACAATATATTTTGTAGATTTTTAAAATGTTTTTTTGAGTTTAAGTCAACTGTTCACTTCTGTTGACCTGCCCGATGATTTCACAGGACGCTCCTCAGTTACATTGACATTTCATTGAATTGAATAAATGATTCAAGCCACCATTGAAAATGTCCACCTATAATTTGAATCTACAATTTCACTTAAAAACATTAAGTTTAACACTTTTAATTTTAATATATACTGTATTTTTGTACATTAAGATACCATACAAATGTCAGTTTGTTAGTTTACTGTGCCTCCATCATACATCAACTTATCCTTGTATCACCTGCTGGAAACATCATAAAAAAGTTTATCAGGACAGCCGGCTGAAGGAAGAGAAGTTGAAGCCGTGGAGTCTGAGCTAAGGTCCAACAGTGGCTCATTTATCAGATGTAAGATAAGATAAGATAAGATAATCCTTTATTTGTCCCGCAACACAGAGCTAAATCATTATTTAGACCTAAGTGCCAACATTATGATGTTGTGATTTTGTCAGAGGGGCTAAGACTGACAGCAGAGTCAGAACAGAACAGGTTAGATGTTGAATGATGATGACAGTAACGGTGATGATGTAGTAATGAAGGTAAAATAGGAAGCACAGGTGGTGTTATGACTGGGTGGTAACTGAAGAGAGGTTCACTGAAGGCTGCTTAATAAGATTAAACAAACTGTCTTTATTTTTTAATTGTCATTATTTATTGCCTCGTGATCAACACATGCTCACTCTTCCATGTAGGAATGTTTGGTTCTAAAATGACACAAATATAACAAGTAAATACATGATGTATACAACTAGATTGCAAATTAACCATGAACATTAAATATCAGAGGAAATAAACAGCATTAAATACATATGTATCAATAACCTAGTTAATTATCAAAGACACAGGTAAATATAACTAAATGTATGGGTTACATGCACGTATACTGCCATCTACTGGTAGAAAGGTAAACACTTTGACTCTGCGTCTCCTCACAGGCTCTGCTCTGTGTTCACTCAAGAAACAGCACAATAAGGTGGAAACATAAATATGAGTGCTAACAGCAACAACTCTACACAAAAAAATGACTTTTATTAAACTATATTACGAACTGTGTTGCATTAAACAATGCAACGATTAATTGAGAAGTTGATTCTTGCTGTGTACATGGAAACATGAATATTAAACCGCCTGTAGTCACTACTGTTGCTAACATACCCAGGTTTATTTATTTATATTGATTAATTAATTTTCTTCTAATGTTACCCTGGTATGTGTTTGCATCATAGAAGACTGAAAATAAGAATATCTTGCCTACAATCGCTCTATTGCCTTGGCTTTTATTTTGACATTTTGCTTTGCGTTTCTCTTCAAAAGAAAAAAACTAAAGAAGGAATTTCAAAAACCAAAATCGGCTCGTTATTTGAGTTTGGTTCTCTCGTTTTTTCGTTTTTGGATTCAGACAGAAAACGAAGAACCCATGGTATTTCTGTATTTCAGTTTTTTTTTTTACTAAACCATAAAACAAACGATCAGAACGTACACGGACCCGCTTTATACCATTGTCAAATATGTTTTTGCTTACTTAGCATTTATATTATTTTGTTCATTTAAATGCACCTCTCACACACTCGAGTCTTTTCCGTGACACTGCACACATGCCATTGTAAAACGATTTTTTCAAAGCCAGTTGTTTTCTATAGAAACAGATACATACACAAACAAATACGTGGATGACCATATTGGACCACCTGAACTAGAGGAATTTTAAAATGGAAATGGAAAAATGACCTATATTAATCACCAATTGTTTTAGTTGGAAAGAAGCATGGCAAATGTTGATGGCTTTTCAGGGAACTGTCTTGTCTCCCATCCCGTTAACACTCTACACGTGAGACTTCAGATACTGCTGAAGTCCACTGTGACATTAGCAAGACTACTTAAACCAGGCATGTCCAAAGTCCGGCCCGCGGGCCAATCACGGCCCGCTGTCAGATTTCATACGGCCCGCAGCTTTGGTCTTATAATTCAAATTTTGTTTAGTTTTGTTTGTTTTTGTTTCTGGCTGTCCGCGGCTCTTACCTCTGCCGGTCACGAATATGGTTATGAAACCAGTGGCAAAGGCAATCAATTCTATTCGCTCTAAAGCTCTATACCACCGACAGTTTCAGCAGTTCTTGCGTGACATCCAGGCTGAATACGGTGACGTAATATATCACAACGGTGTGAGGCGGCTAAGTCGGGGGTCCGCACTGCAGCCAGTTTTCTCTCAAAGAGGAAATTAGATTTGTTTTGGGTGAGAAGGGACAAACAATGGAAGAACTGTCCGATCCTGTATGGCTGGCAAATCTGGCTTTTTTGGTTGACATAACGAAGCATCTGAATGCGCTGAATGTTAATCTTCAAGGAAAAGATGCAGTGGTGAGCCAGCTATACGCTCACATCAAAGCCTTTGGAACCAAACTGCAACTTTTCCAAAGACACTCATCCCAAACAAAGACAGTCCTGCACCGCGCACTTCCCAGCTCTGAAAGAGGTCATTGACAGTTTCCCAAAGGAGAACATCGGTGCGCAAATGAAGAGTTATGCAACAGCTATCGCATATCTTTCTGTGGAATTTAACAAACGCTTTCGGGACTTTGCAGTTATTGAAAAGGACATGTTGCTTTTTCTCTTCTCCCTTCTCCGTGGACCCTGATGATGCTCCTCCACAGCTGCAGCTGGAGCTCATTGAGCTGCAGTGTGACGATGAGTGCCGCGGGAAAACACCAGCAGTGTTCTCTTGTTGACTTTTACCGGCAGCTGGACAAAGACAGGTTTCCAGAAATGCGGTCATTCGCTAAGAAATTGCTGAGCTTATTCGGCTCCACATATTTGTGTGAGCAAACATTCTGAGTCATGAACTTAAACAAGAACCGATTGAGGTCAAGGTTGAGTGACTCCCACTTACGTGACATTTTACGCATCTCAACCACAGCCCTCAAGCCAGACCTGGTGTCTTTACTGAAATCTAGATCTCAGTATGACCCTTCATTTTTCAGAAGAATTCTTATTGTGCGGTTTTGGAAATACAAGACAGAGTTCTGCCATGAATCAACATGTGAGTCACAGGATTGTCAACACTATTGACAGGTGATCATGAGGTAGTGCAAAACAAAAACAACACAGGGACAGACTACGGAGCCAAATACGTCAATGAAACTAAAAGAAATGCATCCTGATAATAATTTCAAGACATAAACATAAACCATAAAAACCTGGACTTTAACCTAACAACCATGTTCAGCTTTAACTTCCATTGCCAGTGTCAAATTTTGATAAATCAACAATATGAAATTCTCTTTTATTTCTTGCATTTCTTCCCACTCCATTACGGCGCACATTCTGTATCTTGTCATTAGGTTTTGTTCATCGCTATCTTTCTTTAAAAAAAGATAGCATGTATGAATTATGTCATTAGCCTTTATGCCATTTCAATCGAAAGGCATGTATTGATGTGTCACCTAAGGTGAAAGGTTTGCAATATGACAGATGTGACCTGGACCGAATTAAAAGACACTGAAATCGTTAAAAACATCAGAAGCAGATAGAAAGTGGAAATTTAGAACTTTTCCTCTTACATCTTTTTATTTTAAATAAATACATTATTAGGTCTTCATATAACAAAGGAGGATGATCCATAGAGGCAGAGGAGGTAGCTCCTTGTCTATTTTTGAGAGGCAAGATATAGGTAACATTATAAATTAAGTAATTATCTTCTATCAATTAGTGGATTGTGTGTTCAGGAGGGAGTTTAATCCTTTTTTGTAGAGTTTCAGTCAGCATCATCAGATTTGGAGCAAACACTGTGAGATAGCTTACTTACTACCACCAGCTAGGAAGCTCACTGACTCATAATGGGCAAGTTTAAATTTTAGCAAAAGTAAACATTTTAATTATACTTTGGTTAATCCATGAATCCATTTTATGTCATTCATCCAGGTACAAGGGGTGTTAATTATTCTTATTTACTGTTGGGAAGTACGAAAAAGTGTAATAAAGTACTGACTAATCTTATGCTGTATCCTCCCTACTGGTTTTCCATCATATTTCCATATTTTCAAAAGTATGATCATGAAATTATGGCATTAGAGTAAATTGTGTAGTCTTAAAAAGGTCTAAAAAAGCTGTCATTTAACATGGTAAACCCGAAAGAAAACCTGTATAATCAACTGCAGTTTACTTGTTTTTATTAAAACAATACGCTGCAATTGTTTTTCTATTGACATTAAAGGTGGAAAAAAGCACAAGTACATATTTATAATTAATTAATACTAGTGATTTAAGTCTGGAACATATAAAAAATTGACACTTGCTTCGAAGACTATGAGGAAATAAAGATGAGATGCTTTTCTTATGATGTGTCAATATATATAGTATTGTATTGTAACATCTATTCACATATTTACTGTCAAATACATTACACAAAATACGTCCAGAATGTTTCAATGTGGGTTTTATTTCCTTATATTTGTTCCTTCTCCTTTGCAGCGTCACTAGTATCTTTATTTATATCTTTGTTTTACTGTCATGCTGGTAGAACTTCTTTCAACATTCACACTCGTGGAATCCATCAACATTAACACAAAAGAAGGGAGTGTGCCCCGATATTGAGCCAATGAACTGTCAGATTGAATGCTGAAAGAAAGAAGACAGCTATGATTTATGTCATTAGCCTTTACTCCGTTTCAATAAAAAGGCCTTCATGGATGTGGACTGTCACATAAGGGGAAAGGTTTGCAATAAGACAGACGTGAACTGGACTCTGAAATAGTTTAAAACATTGAAAGCAGAAAGAGAATAGGATATAATAACTTTTCATCTTATATCTTATCATCTTGGGTAAGTACATTCTTAAATATATTTATAATTCTGTAAGGACATAGGTCCATACAAACTGAAAGGGGGATTGTTGTGAGAGTTGATTGTGCGTTCAGGAGGGAATTTAATCTTCTTTTTTTTATGTTTTTGTTATCACCTTGACACCTGGAGCAAACACTGTACTAGCGTTACCCACAGCAGGTAGGAAGCTGATTGACCAATATTGGGCAAGTGTCAATTGAAGCAAAAGCTTCAATAAACTTCAATAAATACATTTTACATTGGTACATCTACCAATCCATTTCATGCCTCGTATCCAGATCCAGTTTGCATTAATTTAATTAATTATATCGCCAAGATATATCGCGATTTTAAAAACAGCATATGAATATTAATAATAAAAAAGATGAATTTAGTTCCATTAACTTGTATTAGTTCAATATGAGTAATATAAGAGCTGTGTAAACTGGAGTTTTACATTCCCAAGAACTGTAAAGAGAACCATCATGAACATTTATAAAATTAGGTCAGAAACTCGAAGTAAAAAACACAGAATTCAACATGTTTTGTGTCATTTGACATAACAAGCTGCCTTTATTCACAAATAAATAATAGAGACTTCTCTTCAAACAAATCCCCTTGTTATAGGCAATGAGTATTCAGCTCTCGTACAAAAATACGGCTTTCTGGAACATGTGGTAAAACTATACAGTGATCCAGAGCACGTTTACGGTGAACCAAATATTCTGTGCCGACGGATGTCCACAAACAACATGTTACGAGATGAAAGGTGTATCTCGGTTCCAAAGTTTTTAACATAGGGCGAATGACTTGTTCTCATTGACTGAGTAGGGGTAAAAATCCGACATGAGAAATTAAAGCTGGAATATGAGAAGAAATTTGTCAGTGAGGTGTGAAGGATCAGGAGGATTTTTTTCCG
This sequence comes from Ophiodon elongatus, assembly GCA_016806645.1. NCBI lineage: Eukaryota > Metazoa > Chordata > Actinopteri > Perciformes > Hexagrammidae > Ophiodon > Ophiodon elongatus. The sequence goes on along the minus strand of JACSYO010001280.1, from coordinate 41,927 downwards.
ACAGGGTTCAGTTTTAGCATTTCATTCTGAAAACACAAAAGAAGACATAGTTTATTTTTGCCACTGTATTACATTTAATTACATTGCGGCTGAAATAAGATCTAGTCAAGGGAAATGGGCCTTCTCCCAAAATTTTAATTTTTTGACTTGAATTTATAAAACTGCTAATGATCCAGTTAATTATCATGGGAAAGATATATACAGAAAAAAGTTTATTGCTAGAGATATTGTTTTATTCATTTGAAACATAATGAATGTAGCGCAAAAGGTTTTGACATAATGTGTCTCTGAGAAAGTTTCTGCATTGTTTGATTTTATAGATTCGGAAAAAACGAAATGGATGTCAAAAAGATAGTATCGATTGTCCTGATTCTAACAGGTAAGTTGTTTGATGTTAAATGCAATGCTTTTGAAGGTTCTTCATGAAATAAAGTTAAAAATTCAAGTGAACAACAAAAAATATAGTTACGGTGAAGTTCTTGCCGACATCTCATCCAATGTTTCTTATAAAAACTCATATTAGTGGCAAATACAACGACGGCAACGACAACTCCGGCCGCGACGACAACTCCCGCGGCGACGACAACTCCGGCTGTGACAACAACTCCTGCGGTGACAACAACTCCGGCGGAGACAACAACTCCGGCTGTGACGACAACTCCGGCGGTGACGACAACTCCCGCGGTTACGACAACTCCAGCGGTGACGACAACTCCGGCGGTGACGACAACTCCCGCGGTGACGACAACTCCGACGGTAACGACAACTCCCGCGGTGACGACAACTCCTGCGGTGACGACAACTCCAGCGGTGACAACAACTCCTGCGGTGACAACAACTCCGGCGGTGACAACAACTCCTGCGGTTCCAACAACTCCTGCTGTGACAACAACTCCTGCAGTAACGACAACTCCGGCGGTGACGACAACACCTGTGGTGACGACAACTCCGGCGGTCACGACAACTCCTGCTGTGACAACAACTCCTGCGGTGACAACAACTCCTGCGGTGACAACAACTCCTGCGGTGACAACAATTCCGGTGGGGACAACAACTCCTGCGGTGACAACAACTCCGGCTGTGACAACAACTCCTGCTGTGACAACAACTCCGGTGGTCACAACAACTCCTTCGGTGACAACAACTCCTGCGGTGACAACAACTCCTGCGGTGACAACAACTCCTGTTGTGACAACAACTCCCGCGGTGACAACAACTCCAGTGGCTACAACAACTCCGGCGGTGACAACAACTCCCACGGTGACAACAACTCCGGCGGTGACAACAACACCTGCGGTGACAACAACTCCGGCTGTGACAACAACTCCGGCGGTGACAACAACTCCGGCGGTGACGACAACACCTGCGGTGACGACAACTCCCGCGGTGACAACAACTCCAGTGGTTACAACAACTCCGGCGGTGACAACAACTCCTGCGGTGACAACAACTCCGGCGGTGACAACAACTCCTGCGGTTACAACAACTCCTGCTGTGACAACAACTCCTGCAGTAACGACAACTCCGGCGGTGACGACAACACCTGTGGTGACGACAACTCCGGCGGTCACGACAACTCCTGCTGTGACAACAACTCCTGCGGTGACAACAACTCCTGCGGTGACAACAATTCCGTTGGGGACAACAACTCCTGCGGTGACAACAACTCCGGCTGTGACAACAACTCTTGCGGTGACAACAACTCCTGCGGTGACAACAACTCCTGCGGTGACAACAATTCCGGTGGGGACAACAACTCCTGCGCTGACAACAACTCCGGCGGTGACGACAACTCCGGCGGTGACGACAACTCCGGCGGTGACGACAACTCCTGCGGTGACGACAACTCCGGCGGTGACGACAACTCCGGCGGTGACGACAACTCCGGCGGTGACGACAACTCCTTCGGTGACGACAACTCCTGCGGTTACGACAACTCCGGCGGTGACAACAACACCTGCGGTGACGACAACTCCTGTGGTCACAACAACTCCCGCGGTGACAACAACTCCCGCGGTGACAACAACTCCTGCTGTGACAACATCTCCTGCGGTGACAACAACTCCGGTGGTCACAACAACTCCTTCGGTGACAACAACTCCTGTGGTGACAACAACTCCTGCTGTGACAACAACTCCTGCTGTGACAACAACTCCTGTGGTGACAACAACACCTGTTGTGACAACAACTGCTGCGGTGACAACAACTCCTGCGGTGACAACAACTCCGGCGGTGACAACAACTCCGGCGGTGACAACAACTCCCGCGGTGACAACAACTCCTGCTGTGACAACAACTCCGGTGGTCACAACAACTCCTTCGGTGACAACAACTCCTGCGGTGACAACAACTCCTGCGGTGACAACAACTCCTGTTGTGACAACAACTCCCGCGGTGACAACAACTCCAGTGGCTACAACAACTCCGGCGGTGACAACAACTCCCACGGTGACAACAACTCCGGCGGTGACAACAACACCTGCGGTGACAACAACTCCGGCTGTGACAACAACTCCGGCGGTGACAACAACTCCGGCGGTGACGACAACACCTGCGGTGACGACAACTCCCGCGGTGACAACAACTCCAGTGGTTACAACAACTCCGGCGGTGACAACAACTCCTGCGGTGACAACAATACCCGTGGAGACAACAACTCCGGCTGTGACAACAACTCCTGTTGTGACAACAACTCCGGCGGTTACAACAACTCCGGCGGTGACAACAACTCCTGCGGTGACAACAACACCTGCGGTGACAACAACTCCGGCTGTGACAACAACTCCGGCTGTGACAACAACTCCTGTTGTGACAACAACTCCGGCGGTTACAACAACTCCTGTGGTTACAACAACTCCTTCGGTGACAACAACTCCTGCGGTGACAACAACTCCTGTTGTGACAACAACTCCGGCGGTTACAACAACTCCGGCGGTGACAACAACTCCTGCGGTGACAATAACACCTGCGGTGACAACAACTCCTGTTGTGACAACAACTCCTGCGGTTACAACAACTCCAGCGGTGACAACAACTCCTGCGGTGACAACAACACCTGCGTTGACAACAACTCCGGCGGTGACAACAACTCCTGTTGTGACAACAACTCCGGCGGTTACAACAACTCCTGCGGTTACAACAACTCCTTCGGTGACAACAACTCCTGCGGTGACAACAACTCCTGCGGTGACAACAACTCCGGCTGTCACAACAACTCCTGTTGTGACAACAACTCCTGCGGTTACAACAACTCCGGCGGTGACAACAACTCCTGCGGTGACAACAACACCTGCGGTGACAACAACTCCTGCGGTGACAACAACTCCTGCGGTGACAACAACTCCCACGGTGACAACAACTCCGGTGGTGACAACAACTCCTGCGGTGACAACAACTCCTGGGGTAACAACAACTCCGGAGGTGACAACTCCGGCAGTGACAACAACTGCTGCGGTGACAAATACTCCTGCGGTGACAACAACTGCTGCGGTGACAAATACTCCTGCGGTGACAACAACTCCGGCGGTGACAACAACTCCTGCGGTGACAACAACTCCGGCGGTGACAACTCCGGCAGTGACAACAACTCCGGCAGTGACAACAACTCCTGGGGTAACAACAACTCCGGCGGTGACAACTCCGGCAGTGACAACAACTGCTGCGGTGACAAATACTCCGGTGGTGCCAACAACTGCTGCGGTGACAACAACACCTGCGGTGACAACAACTCCTGCGGTGACAACAACTCCTGCGGTGACAACAACTCCCGCGGTGACAACTCCGGTGGTGACAACAACTCCTGCGGTGACAACAACTCCTGGGGTAACAACAACTCCGGAGGTGACAACTCCGGCAGTGACAACAACTGCTGCGGTGACAAATACTCCTGCGGTGACAACAACTGCTGCGGTGACAAATACTCCTGCGGTGACAACAACTCCGCGGTGACAACAACTCCTGCGGTGACAACAACCCGGCGGTGACAACTCCGGCAGTGACACCCGGCAGTGACAACAACTCCTGCGGTGACAACAACTCCGGCGGTGACAACAACTCCTATTGTGACAACAACTCCTGCGGTTACAACAACTCCGGCGGTGACAACAACTCCTGCGGTGACAACAACACCTGCGGTGACAACAACTCCTGCGGTGACAACAACTCCTGCGGTGACAACAACTCCCACGGTGACAACAACTCCGGTGGTGACAACAACTCCTGCGGTGACAACAACTCCTGGGGTAACAACAACTCCGGAGGTGACAACTCCGGCAGTGACAACAACTGCTGCGGTGACAAATACTCCTGCGGTGACAACAACTGCTGCGGTGACAAATACTCCTGCGGTGACAACAACTCCGGCGGTGACAACAACTCCTGCGGTGACAACAACTCCGGCGGTGACAACTCCGGCAGTGACAACAACTCCGGCAGTGACAACAACTCCTGGGGTAACAACAACTCCGGCGGTGACAACTCCGGCAGTGACAACAACTGCTGCGGTGACAAATACTCCGGTGGTGCCAACAACTGCTGCGGTGACAACAACTCCGGTGGTGCCAACAACTGCTGCGGTGACAACAACTCCGGCGGTGACAACAACTCCGGCAACTACAACTGCTGTGACAGTCATAACTAGACAATTGACTTTCCGATCTGCTGGAGAGACATTTACAAGTGCCTTGGCGAATCCATCATCTCCAGCGTTTATGAACCGAGCCAATTTGCTCAGGAACGAAGTAAGTAATAGATGATAGATTGTTTCTCGTTTCAAAATTGACAGAAATAAAGTGGCTTTTTATTCCTCGTATTGAGTTTTCAAATTTAAATATATTTAATTTACACTAAATAGGACACAGATAAATTATCTGGTAGTCATTGAAAAAAAATTGAATGGTGTTACTACTTGCAGTTGTAGGTGAATTAAAAAGACAATGCACAAGTAAAGAAACACAAGCAAATGAAAAAAAATGTGTAACGAATGATTTGCCTGTATTTCTGCAGCTTGAACCTTTCTACCGAAGAGCATTCCCTACGTTCCGCAACTTGCGGGTGATTTCATTCAGGTAATTTGTGAACGTTATGATGATAAAATCTTAAGAGCACTCATCATGAATTTATACAAATGAAACAATATAATATTTTGTGATTCCTTTTGCAGTAATGGATCAATCATCCAAATGACAAGACTTGCATTTTCCGAATCTGCTCCTAATGGCACTCAGATTGGAAATGTTTTGGTCGACGCATCTACCAACATCACAGCCTTCAACATTGACACCACCTCCATTTCTGTGGATGGCACAGGTAAGAAATATTGAATACTACCACTTTTTTTAGATATTACAGGTTTGTTTTTATATTTGTTAAAGCAATGTCTTGTTTTCCTTTCTCAATCTTTACAGAGGTTTCAAGTGGAGTAAGCCACAAGATCAGTCTCATCACTGCATCCTTCCTTGTGCTGTTGTCATGGCTACTGTCAAGCCAGCAATAGCATCATTGCTGATTACCGTTTGAATAGGCATTATTGCATGACTCCCATCACTGGCATGAAAAAGTACTTCTTGATTATTTTCAAAGAAGCCTTGTACAGCTTCAGATGAACTTACTATCAGATTTTATTTTGCTTTGACTGCACATATTTATGACAGTGGATTAGGTATGTCTGTCAATCTTAACACGTTTCTGAGTGGGAATGTTGATTTTTATCATGATATACACGCCATATACTGTTTGTCAAAACATTGCACTGTCAATTTGTTTTATTTATAGAAAGGGTATTTATGTATTCATGTACAGCTGTATTCTGTGAGATTTCTTGTTGTACGATTTTTGTCAAACTTTACAATGATCAGAATACAAAGTCTTTGAAGAATTAAATTCATCTCTCGTGTCATATTTTGCAGTTTTGGTGGGAAAAGACTGAATGTATCAGGAAATGTTTAATGTCTGACAATGAGCCTCAGCTTTTGTTGTGTCAGTGAATCAGGTTCACTCATTATTTCCAAAGTTCTCCTTTTAAAATTGACAAAGAAGCCACTTCTGTTATCTTAGAGGCAAGCCTAAACACACTTTGTAGAAATACAATAAGTTGCAGTGGTCAATAAAGAAGAAATAAAGGTGCAGATGACTTTCACAAAATGAACAAAAGAATCAAATCGTGAATTTTCAAACCAAAGCTTGTCAGGTAGTTCGTAAGCTAAGTCTTAGCAGGACACAAAGCATAATATAGCAGTAGCGCAAGTGTATAGAAGTCATAAAGCCAATAAACTGACTCAATAATGCCTATAAGCTGACGCAATATCTGTCTAAGTTTGATAACATTAGATAATGGTTATACCAGACCAAGGAAGGCTGTGGCAGAAATTTGGGAGTTTTAGCAAACTAGTGGAATTCTGCAGTGAAATATCACACATTAGGGTTTCAATTGAATGATTTAAGTATTTTTTTAATTAGATAAAATTTATTTGACATTTCTGAAACAGCATTTAGAGCTTTTTGTTTGGAAATGCTATTTATATGAAATAGAATGAATCATTTTAATTCGTAAAATATGAACAAACCAAATAATGCGTTTTAGAGATGTTTTTGGTGTGAATGGTGAGGATTTTCTGAGGGTGGATGTGAAGTATTTGGAGATTTTGGACTTCTAAAATCCTGGCTATAGCCCTGCTTATAGTGTATTGAACAAGGGGGTGTTTTATTGCCTATGAATTCAGCTTTTTATTTGTGAGATGAATGAATGAACGTTTCTTTACAAGATCTTGTCTTGCTTTCTGTAGTCACACTCAAAGTTAGATTGTTTGACCAAGGCTCTGGAACGAAAGATGAAATGATAGTCAAAATATTTATATTCAAATGCCTTTAACTGCCATAGCTCAAAACGCTACAAATAGTTTTAAAAACCACCTATACAGCTGAACAAACGTCAATTAGTGAGTTGATCGATTTTTATCATCTTTAAGTAATTTTTTACGTAAAGAGGCCAAACATGTTATGTTTCTGGGCTTAATTTTAAAAACAGATGTCAAAAACAACACAGGGACAGACCACGGAGCCAAAGACGTCACTGAAACTAAAAGGAATGCATCCTGATAATATTTTTTTTAATAATAGCAGGACAGATTGTCACTGCATATTCATTAAACTACAGGATAATGTGAGCTCAATTTGAAAGAAAAATACAAAACTGAACAGAAAAATATAAGTTATGTGGTTCAAGACATAAACATAAACACCAGACAAACCTGGACTTTAACCTAACATCAATGTTGAGCTTTAACTTCCATTGCAAGTGTAAAATTTTGATAAATCAACAGGCGATCAAGTGTCGCAGGCTACAAACGCAGGAGCTCTCCCATCACGTGTAAGGCGACGTTGAAAGATGAGCTGAATACCTTTTATGCTCACTTTGACTCCCTCAATAAAAGGTTGTCTGTCAAGCCTGCCCCGCCTCCAGATACTGTTGGCCATGATGAAATTCTTGGTCGTGTACTTCGAACATGTGCCAACCAGCTATCTGATATTCCCTGTCACTGTCACATGTATTTACACATCACCGTCACAGGAGAGTGTTCCCACCTGCTTCAACAGCCACCATCATCCTTCTCCCTAAAAAAGACTGCAGTGTCTAAATGGCTATTAACCTGTGGCACTCAACCCCATTGTGATGAAGTGCTTTGAGAAACTGGTTCCTCCGCATATGAAAAACAACGACGAAATGTTCATTTTCCAATATAAAGGGAATTACTTTCTTACAATTGCATCTTTTCCAACATAAACAGAAGACAGCCACTTCTCTGTCATAATCCATTTCCTAAACAATAGACTAAAAGAAATCATAATATTCATTATCACAGGTTATCACACGGTCAAAAACTGTTTGCTCCTGCCAATACAGCAACACCGGTCTCTAGTGATCCTCCTGATTATATTTACCTTTTTGCCTAATTGACAGCGGCCCTATGCCCCCAAGTGGTGGGAGGTTTATGGTAAACCCTAAAGAAAACCTTTATAATCAACTGCAGTTTACTTGTTTTAATTAAAACAATATGATGCAATTGTTCATTTTAAAAATTCAGTTTTATTTCTATTAACAATGAAGGTGGAAAAAAGTACGAGTACATATTTTTAAATGATTAAAAATAGTGATTTAAGTCGGGAACATATACAAAATTGACACTTGCTTTGAAGAATATGAGCAAATAAAGATGAGATGCTTTTCTTATGATGTGTCAATATAAATTATATTTCATTGTATCATCTATTCACATATTTATTCTCAAATACATTACACAATATTTGTTCAGAAAGTTTCAATGTATTTTTTTCTTGTATTTCTTCCTTCTCCATTGTTGCGTGACCAGTATCTTTGTTTCTATCTTTGTTTTACTGTCATACTGGTAGAACTTCTTTCAACTTTTAGACAAGTGGAATGCACCATCTAATCACAGGAGTTAGAAGAGAATGTGCCCTGATATTGAGAAAGGGAACTGACAAGCTTGAATGATGAAAAAGAAAAGACGTTCATGATCTACGTCATTAGCCTTTACTCCGTTTCAATAAAAAGGCCTTCATGTATGTGGACTGTCACATAAGGGGAAAGGTTTGCAATAAGACAGATGTGAACTGGACTCTGAAATAGTTTAAAACATTGAAAGCAGAAAGAGAATAGGATATAATAACTTTTCATCTTATATCTTATCATCTTGGGTAAGTACATTCTTAAATATATTCATAATACTGTCAGGACATAGGTCCATACAAAATGAAAGGGGGATTGTTGTGAAAGTTGATTGTGCGTTCAGGAGGCAATGTAATCTTGTTTTGTGACGTTTTTGTCATCACCTTCACACCTGGAGCAAACACTGTACTAGCGTTACCCACAGCAGGTAGGAAGCTGATTGACCAATATTGGGCAAGTGTCAATTTAAGCAAAAGCTTCAATAAACTTAAATAAATACATTTTAAATTGGTACATCTACCAATCCATTTCATGCCGTGTATCCAGATCCAGTTTGCGTTCATTTAATTAATTATATCGCAAAGAATAATTTTTTTAGACCTGAGAAGTATTGAAAAAAAAATAGTTTTTGTTTTGTATGTTTGTACAATTTTTTTTCAGATATTTTGTCATTTTCCATGTCACTAGAATTCAATATTTATTTGTTTGTCCAAATGTAAATTCACACTGGTGGGACTCTTGGGGTGGGAATCTCTAGAAACATGAAGCTTCGATTCCGATTAAGAGAGCTAAGATTTGATTGTTTAACAATTATCGATTCATCTTGATGCATCAAAATGTTTCAATACATGATTTATTCTTTCTCACTGTGAAAAATAGTGACTATTTTCTATTTTAAAAACAGCATATGAATATTAATAATTAAAAAAAGATGAATTTAGTTCCATTATCTTGTATTAATTCAATATGAGTAATATAAGCTGTGTAAACTGGAGTTTTACATTCCCAAGAACTGCAAAGAGAACCAACAAGAACATTAATAAAATTGGGCCTGTAACAGCACCCTAGTAGTAAAAAACACAGAATTCAGCATGTTTTGAGTCATTTGACATAACAAGCTGCCTTTATTCACAAATAAATAATAGAGACTTCTCTTCAAACAAATCCCCTTGTTATAGGCAATGAGTATTTAGCTCTCGTACAAAAATACCGCTTTCTGGAACATGTGGTAAAACTATACAGTGATCAAGAGCACGTTTACGGTGAACCAAATATTCTGTGCTGACGGATGTCCACAAACAACATGTTACGAGATGAAAGGTGTATCTCGGTTCCAAGGTGTGCAACATATGGCGAATGACTTGTTCTCATTGACTGAGTAGGGGTAAAACTCCGTGTCACAAAAGGTGCAATCTAGTTCATGATTCGCTTCGCTCTTTCCGAGTTTGGCAGAAGAAGAAGCGAAATGCTTCCATATGTTATATTTTAAGTCAGGGGGTGTCGGTCGGATTGTATCCATATTCGGCTGCTCAGGCTCAGCCGCCCTCACTAAAACTCCACTAGTATTTAGCCTCGTTTAGAGCATCAACAAGACGCATGTGTATTATGTCTGCTGCATTCAGGGGAAGCCGTAAGGAATGGACAGTTGTTGAAGGCTGTCACAACGTAATAACACATAATTAGCTTTTATTCTATTCCTTAATAGATGTAGACTGTCAATCCTGTTTCAGTCAGTTCCATCAGACCAGGAGCAAACATGGTAGCTACTGCTACAGTAGCGAGGAAGCTCATAACACAAAACTTCTGTTTTTGAATCTGAATGATGCATCATTTTCACATTTTTGTGATATTTTAAACTGACATAACTTTTTTTTTAATAATTTGTGATATCCTGCTTCAACGGTTTCTCTTTGGTTGATATCCTAGTTTTTTCCCCAATCAAAAGTGTTCTTCAAAGATGTTTCCTTCATCTCCATTATCATGGTTGGTGTAACCTTTCTTTGGGCAGCGTGGTAAAAATACACTGTTTTGGGTACAAACACACTAGCATCCTGCACTGTAAACCTCAAGAGTACTACTAACTCATGATAATTATTGGTACAGCAGGAAAAAAAAAGAAGAAATCTTTATAGAAAATGTGATACAGTACTGGTTCTTGCAGCGATCTCTTTTCGTCCTTCTCAGTCATGGAATTTGAGGTCAGGGTCAGAGAGTAAAATAGAGGCTCTAATAGATGTTCAGTGCTTTGCTCTAAAACATTTCAGCCTGGTTGATGCTTGTGAACAGTAGAGATGGTTGCCTGTTCAAGTACTCTGCTTTTTGAAGTACTGCGCTTACAAATGTATATTACATTAGAACTAACATGGATAAGATTTTCATGAAAAATAGACATGAGAAATTGAAGCTGGAATATGAGAAGAAATTTGGCGGTGAGGTGTGAAGGATCTTGAGGGATTTTTTCTGAAAACACAAAAGAAGAAGTTTCTTTTTGCCATTGTATTGCATTGAATTACATTGTGGCTGAAATTAGGTCTAGTAAAGGGAACTGGGCCTTCTCCCAAAAATACTTTTTTTGACATGAATTTATAAAACTGCTAATGATCCAGTTAATTACCATCTGGTAAAAGTTAAACACAAAGGGAAAGATATATACAGACAAAAGTTGATTGCTAGAGATATTGTTTTATCTAATTAAAACGTAATGAAAGTAGCGCAAAAGGTTTTGACATAATGTGTCTCTGAAAAAGTTTCTGTATTGTTTGATTTTATAGATTCAGAAAAAAACGAGATGGATGTCGGAAAGATAGTATCGATTGTCCTGATTCTAACAGGTAAGTTGTTTGATGTTAAATGCAATGCTTTTGAAGGTTCATCATGAACTAAAGTTAAAAGTTCTAGTAAACAACAAAAGATATAGTTACGGTGAAGTTCTTGCCGACATCTCATCCAATGTTTCTTATAAAAACTCATATTAGTGGCAAATACAACAGCACAAGCAACAACTACTGCAGTGACAGCGGCGACGACAGCTCCAGCGGTGACAACGGCGACGACAGCTCCAGCGGTGACAGCGGCGACGACAGCTCCGGCGGCGACGACAGCTCCCTCGGCGACGACAGCTCCAGCGGTGACAACGGCGACGACAGCACCTGCGGTGACAGCGGCGACAACAGCACCTGCGGTGACAACAACACTTGCGGTGACAGCGGTGACGACAGCACCTGCGGTGACAACAACACCTGCGGTGACAGCGGCGACGACAGCACCTGCGGTGACAACAACACCTGCGGTGACAGCGGCGACGACAGCACCTGCGGCGACACACACCTGCGGTGAACGGCGACGACAGCTCCGGCGGCGACGACAGCTCCCTCGGCGACGACAGCTCCAGCGGTGACAACGGCGACGACAGCACCTGCGGTGACAGCGGCGACAACAGCACCTGCGGTGACAACAACACTTGCGGTGACAGCGGCGACGACAGCACCTGCGGTGACAACAACACCTGCGGTGACAGCGGCGACGACAGCACCTGCGGTGACAACAACACCTGCGGTGACAGCGGCGACGACAGCTCCGGCGGCGACGACAGCTCCTGCGGTGACAGCGGCGACGACAGCACCTGCGGCGACGACAGCACTGGCGGCGACGACAGCACCTGCGGCGACAACAACACCTGCGGTGACAGCGGCGACGACAGCACCTGCGGCGACAACAACACCTGCGGTGACAACGGCGACGACAGCTCCGGCGGCGACGACAGCTCCGGCGGCGACAACAACACCTGCGGTGACAACAACACCTGCGGTGACAGCGGCGACGACAGCTCCGGCGGCGACGACAGTTCCGGCGGCGACGACAACCCCTGCGGTGACAGTGGTGACGACAGCACCTGCGGTGACAACAACACCTGTGGTGACAGCGGCGACGACAGCTCCGGCGGCGACGACAGCACCTGCGGTGACAACAACACCTGCGGTGACAGCGGCGACGACAGCACCTGCGGTGACAACAACACCTGCGGTGACAGCGGCGACGACAGCTCCTGCGGTGACAACAGCACCTGCGGTGACAGTGGCAACGACAGCTCCGGCGGCGACGACAGCTCCGGCGGCGACAACAACACCTGCGGTGACAACAACACCTGCGGTGACAGCGGCGACGACAGCTCCGGCGGCGACGACAGTTCCGGCGGCGACGACAGTTCCGGCGGCGACGACAACCCCTGCGGTGACAGTGGTGACGACAGCACCTGCGGTGACAACAACACCTGTGGTGACAGCGGCGACGACAGCTCCGGCGGCGACGACAGCACCTGCGGTGACAACAACACCTGCGGTGACAGCGGCGACGACAGCACCTGCGGTGACAACAACACCTGCGGTGACAGCGGCGACGACAGCTCCTGCGGTGACAACAGCACCTGCGGTGACAGTGGCAACGACAGCTCCGGCGGCGACGACAGCTTCGGCGGCGACGACAACTCCGGCGGCGACGACAGCACCTGCGGTGACAACAACACCTGCGGTGACAGCGGCGACGACAGCACCTGCGGTGACAGTGGCGACGACAGCACCTGCGGTGACAACAACACCTGCAGTGACAGCAGCGACGACAGCTCCGGCGGCGACAACAGCACCTGCGGTGACAGTGGCGATAACAGCACCTGCGGTGACAGTGGCGACGACAGCACCTGCGGTGACAACAACACCTGCGGTGACAGCAGCGACGACAGCTCCGGCGGCGACGACAGCTCCAGCGGCAACGACAACCCCTGCGGTGACAGTGGCGACAACAGCACCTGCGGTGACAGTGGCGACGACAGCACCTGCGGTGACAACAACACCTGCGGTGACAGCAGCGACGACAGCTCCGGCGGCGACGACAGCTCCAGCGGCAACGACAACCCCTGCGGTGACAGTGGCGACGACAGCACCTGGGGTGACAACAACCCCTGCGGTGACAGCGGCGACGACAGCTTCTGCGGTGACAACAACACCTGCGGTGACAGCGGCGACGACAGCTCCTGCGGTGACAACAACCCCTGCGGTGACAGCGGCGACGACAGCTCCGGCGGCGACGACAACTCCGGCGGCGACGACAGCACCTGCAGTGACAGCAGCGACGACAGCCCGGCGGCGACGACAGCACCTGCGGTGACAACAACACCTGCGGTGACAGCGGCGACGACAGCACCTGCGGTGACAGTGGCGACGACAGCACCTGCGGTGACAACAACACCTGCAGTGACAGCAGCGACGACAGCTCCGGCGGCGACGACAACTCCGGCGGCGACGACAGCACCTGCGGTGACAACAACACCTGCGGTGACAGCGGCGACGACAGCACCTGCGGTGACAGTGGCGACGACAGCACCTGCGGTGACAACAACACCTGCAGTGACAGCAGCGACGACAGCTCCGGCGGCGACAACAGCACCTGCGGTGACAGTGGCGACAACAGCACCTGCGGTGACAGTGGCGACGACAGCACCTGCGGTGACAACAACACCTGCGGTGACAGCAGCGACGACAGCTCCGGCGGCGACGACAGCTCCAGCGGCAACGACAACCCCTGCGGTGACAGTGGCGACGACAGCACCTGGGGTGACAACAACACCTGCGGTGACAGCAGCGACGACAGCTCCGGCGGCGACAACAGCACCTGCGGTGACAGTGGCAACGACAGCACCTGCGGCGACGACAGCTCCGGCGGCGACGACAACTCCGGCGGCGACGACAGCACCTGCAGTGACAGCAGCGACGACAGCTCCGGCGGCGACGACAGCTCCGGCGGCGACAACAACACCTGCGGTGACAGCGGCGACGACAGCACCTGCGGTGACAGTGGCGACGACAGCACCTGCGGTGACAACAACACCTGCAGTGACAGCAGCGACGACAGCTCCGGCGGCGACGACAACTCCGCCGGCGACAACAACCCCTGCGGTGACAGTGGCGACGACAGCACCTGCGGTGACAACAACCCCTGCGGTGACAGTGGCGACGACAGCACCTGCGGTGACAACAACACCTGTGGTGACAGTGGCGACGACAGCACCTGCGGTGACAACAACCCCTGCGGTGACAGGGGCGACGACAGCACCTGCGGTGACGACAACACCTGCGGTGACAGCGGCGACGACAGCTCCTGCGGTGACAACAACACCTGCGGTGACAGCGGCGACGACAGCACCTGCGGTGACAACAACACCTGCGGTGACAGCGGCGACGACAGCTCCGGCGGTGACGACAACCCCTGCGCTGACAGCGGCGACGACAGCTCCGGCGGTGACGACAACCCCTGCGGTGACAGCGGCGACGACAGCACCTGCGGTGACGACAGCACCTGCGGTGACGACAACCTGTACACCTGCGGTGACAGCGGCGACGACAGCTCCTGCGGTGACAACAACACCTGCGGTGACAGCGGCGACGACAGCTCCGGCGGTGACGACAACCCCTGCGGTGACAGCGGCGACGACAGCACCTGCGGTGACGACAGCACCTGCGGTGACGACAGCACCTGCGGTGACGACAGCACCTGCGGTGACGACAACACCTGCGGTGACAGCGGCGACGACAGCTCCGGCGGTGACGACAACCCCTGCGGTGACAGTGGCGACGACAGCTCCGGCGGCGACGACAGCACCAGCGGTGACAACAACACCTGCGGTGACAGCGGCGACGACAGCTCCTGCGATGACAACAACACCTACGGTGACAGCGGCGACGACAGCACCTGCGGTGACAACAACACCTGCGGTGACTGCTGTGACAGCGGCGACGACAGCTCCTGCGGTGACAACAACCCCTGCGGTGACAGCGGCAACGACAACACCTGCGGTGACAGCGGCGACGACAGCTCCTGCAGTGACAACAACACCTGCGGTGACAGTGGCGACGACAGCTCCTGCGGTGACAACAACCCCTGCGGTGACAGCGGCGACGACACCTGCGGACAACAAGCTGCGACGACAGCCCGCGGTGACAACAACACTGCGGTGACAGCGGCGACGACAGCTCCTGCGTGACAACAACACCTGCGACGACAGCACCTGCGGTGACAACAACACCTGTGGTGACAGCGGCGACGACAGCTCCTGCGGTGACAACAACACCTGCGGTGACAGCGGCAACGACAGCACCTCGGTGACAGCGACGACAGCTCCTGCGGTGACAACAACACCTGCGGTGACAGTGGCGACGACAGCTCCTGCGGTGACAACAACACCTGCGGTGACAGCGGCGGCGGACACCGCGGACGACAGCTCCTGCGGTGACAACAACACCTGCGGTGACAGCGGCGACGACAGCACCTGGGTGACAACAACACCTGCGGTGACAGCGCGACGACAGCTGCTGTGACAACAACACCTGCGGACTGCGGTGACAGCGGCGACGACAGCTCCTGCGGTGACAACAACACCTGCGGTGACAGCGGCGACGACAGCTCCTGCGGTGACAACAACACCTGCGGTGACAGCGGCGACGACAGCTCCGGCGGTGACGACAACCCCTGCGGTGACAGCGGCGACGACAGCTCCTGCGGTGACGACAACCCCTGCGGTGACAGCGGCGACGACAGCACCTGCGGTGACAACAACACCTGCGGTGACAGCGGCGACGACAGCTCCTGCGGTGACGACAACACCTGCGGTGACAGCGGCGACGACAGCTCCGGCGGTGACGACAACCCCTGCGGTGACAGCGGCGACGACAGCACCTGCGGTGACGACAGCACCTGCGGTGACGACAACACCTGCGGTGACAGCGGCGACGACAGCTCCTGCGGTGACAACAACACCTGCGGTGACAGCGGCGACGACAGCCCCGGCGGTGACGACAACCCCTGCGGTGACAGTGGCGACGACAGCTCCGGCGGCGACGACAGCACCTGCGGTGACAACAACACCTGCGGTGACAGCGGCGACGACAGCTCCTGCGGTGACAACAACACCTGCGGTGACAGCGGTGACGACAGCTCCAGCGGTGACGACAACACCTGCGGTGACAGTGGCAACGACAGCTCCTGCGGTGACAACAACACCTGCGGTGACAGTGGCGACGACAGCTCCGGCGGCGACGACAGCACCTGCGGTGACAACAACACCTGCGGTGACAGCGGCGACGACAGCTCCTGCGGTGACAACAACACCTGCGGTGACAGCGGCGACGACAGCACCTGCGGTGACAACAACACCGGCGGTGACTGCGGTGACTGCGGTGACAGCGGCGACGACAGCTCCTGCGGTGACAACAACACCTGCGGTGACAACAACCCCTGCGGTGACAGGGGCGACGACAGCACCTGCGGTGACGACAACACCTGCGGTGACAGCGGCGACGACAGCTCCTGCGGTGACAACAACACCTGCGGTGACAGCGGCGACGACAGCACCTGCGGTGACAACAACACCTGCGGTGACAGCGGCGACGACAGCTCCGGCGGTGACGACAACCCCTGCGGTGACAGCGGCGACGACAGCTCCGGCGGTGACGACAACCCCTGCGGTGACAGCGGCGACGACAGCACCTGCGGTGACGACAGCACCTGCGGTGACGACAGCACCTGCGGTGACGACAACACCTGCGGTGACAGCGGCGACGACAGCTCCTGCGGTGACAACAACACCTGCGGTGACAGCGGCGACGACAGCTCCGGCGGTGACGACAACCCCTGCGGTGACAGCGGCGACGACAGCACCTGCGGTGACGACAGCACCTGCGGTGACGACAGCACCTGCGGTGACGACAGCACCTGCGGTGACGACAACACCTGCGGTGACAGCGGCGACGACAGCTCCTGCGGTGACAACAACACCTGCGGTGACAGCGGCGACGACAGCCCCGGCGGTGACGACAACCCCTGCGGTGACAGTGGCGACGACAGCTCCGGCGGCGACGACAGCACCTGCGGTGACAACAACACCTGCGGTGACAGCGGCGACGACAGCTCCTGCGGTGACAACAACACCTGCGGTGACAGCGGTGACGACAGCTCCAGCGGTGACGACAACACCTGCGGTGACAGTGGCAACGACAGCTCCTGCGGTGACAACAACACCTGCGGTGACAGTGGCGACGACAGCTCCGGCGGCGACGACAGCACCTGCGGTGACAACAACACCTGCGGTGACAGCGGCGACGACAGCTCCTGCGGTGACAACAACACCTGCGGTGACAGCGGCGACGACAGCACCTGCGGTGACAACAACACCGGCGGTGACTGCGGTGACTGCGGTGACAGCGGCGACGACAGCTCCTGCGGTGACAACAACCCCTGCGGTGACGACAGCTTCTGCGGTGACAACAACACCTGCGGTGACAGTGGCGACGACAGCTCCGGCGGCGACAACAACACCTGCGGTGACAGCGGTGACAGCGGTGACAGCGGTGACAGCGGCGACGACAGCACCTGTGGTGACAACAACACCTGCGGTGACAGCGGCGACGACAGCTTCTGCGGTGACAACAACACCTGCGGTGACAGCGGCGACGACAGCTCCGGCGGCGACGACAACTGAAGCTCCCGCAACAGTTGTTGTCCTCGCATCAACTTTGGGAGAACCATTTGTAGAAGAATTAAATAATAGAAACAGCCCGCAATTCCAGGCGCTTGAGGAACGAGTCGTAGTTGTGGTTAGTACTCACTCTCATTATTCATTAATAATTTGTTTGCAATTTTTCATTTAATTTGGAATTTTTTTGTATTCTTAGTTTGTATATTTTTTCTATTGTCTTTTTTCCGACAGTTTGATTTCATCTACAGAGAGAGATTTGGTTTACTTTTCATCCGCGTGTTTGTGATTCAGTTCAGGTAACATTTGAAATGTTGAGAGTTATTTTTACTTTAAACTTAATAATAAAATTAAAAAAAATGTAATATTACACATATTCATAAGTTATCAATGTTATTATAATTTGATCAATTAATTTTCTTTCATTTTGCAGCCAAGCTCTGACCCAAACACGAATCTCAAACACTGTAGCAGAGGTCGGGGTTGAGTTCAATCAAACTACTACTAATCAGACTGCAGAAATCCCACAGGCTGATGCTGTTGCACAAACTTTAGTAGAAGCTGTGTCTAACCCCAACAGTACCTTCAATCTCACTGTTGATGCCACTTCCATCACTGTAGTTGGTAAGTAAACTCTAGGCCTGCATTTCACTCCAATGGTTGTCAAAGGAAAGAAATATACCTCATGTCGTTTGTAATTTATCTATCAGAGTCTATGTTGGTGTGTGTCCTTTCCTGATCCCTTTTTTACAAATTGCTGGTTTGACAAAGAGCATTCACAACCATAACCACCATGAAGTCCACTGTGACATTAGCAACACTACTTAAACTGAGACTTCGCAAAACTATGCTCATGTTGTAATAATTATGTCTGTTCAAGAGAAAGCCCTCTGCCTACCATCTTATTTATTCCACCTTTTTTTGTTTTTTACTGAAGAAACAACTACATTAAATTCGACAACTGCATCGCCAACCAATGCAACTACAGCTACCACTGTTGCAACTACAGCAACCAGTGCGGCTACTACAACTCCCGCGGCTACAACTGCAACTCCGGCGGCTACTGCAACTCCGGCGGCTTCAACTCCCGCGGCAACTATAGCTACCACTACAACTGCTGAGACAGTCATAACTACAGTATTGACTTTCCGATCTGTTGGAGAGACATTTATAAGTGACTTGCAGGATTCATCATCTGCAGCGTTTCAAATGCGAGCCTCAATGATTAAGTTGACAGTAAGTAAAGATGATAGATTGTTTCTCGTTTCAAAATTGACAGAAAAAAGTGGCTTTTTATTCCTGGTGTTAAGTTTTCAAATTTCAATATATTTAATTTAAGTTAAATAGGACACAGATGAACTATCTGGTAGTCATTGAAAAAAATGGAATTGTGTTACTACTTGCAGTTGTAGGTGAATTAAAAAGACAATGCACAAGTAAAGAAACACAAGCAAATGAAAAACATGTGGTAACTAATGATTTGTCTGTATTTCTGCAGCTTGAACCTTTCTACCAAAGAGCATTCCCTACGTTCCGCAACTTGAGGGTGATTTCATTCAGGTAATTTGTTCATCTTATGATGATAAAATCTTAAGAGCACTAATCATGAATTTATACAAATGAAATAATATAATATTTTGTAATTCCTTTTGCAGGAATGGATCGATCATTCCTACGTCACTCCTTACATTTACCCAATCTGCTCCTACTGGCACTCAGATTGGAAATGTTTTGGTCGAAGCAGCTGCAGACATCACAGCCTTCAACATTGACACCACCTCCATTTCTGTGGATGGCACACGTAAGCAATATTGAATACTACCACTTTTTTTTAGATATTACAGATTTGATTTTATATTTGTTAAAGCAATGTCTTGTTTTCTTTTCTCAACCTTTACAGAGGTTTCAAGTGGAGTAAGCCACAAGATCAGTCTCATCACTGCATCCTTCCTTGTGCTGTTGTCATGGCTACTGTCAAGCCAGCAATAGCATCTTTGCTGATTACCGTTTGAATAGGCATTATTGCATGACTGCCATCACTGGCGTGAAAAAGTACTTCTTGATTATTTTCAAAGAAGCCTTGTACAGCTTCAGATAAACTTACTATCAGATTTTATTTTGCTTTGACTGCACATATTTATGACAGTGGATTAGGTATGTCTGTCAATCTTAACACGTTTCTGGGTGGGAATGTTCAGGATCCTCGACCGAGCAGAATGACACAGCAAGACTAATAAGCCACACAAAATACCATTAAGCCCTGAGATGTAAAAGAATGTGTTCTAGCCATATTTAACTTAGTGACAGTTACTAATCTTTTCTTGTTTGTCACGCCAAAACGTAAACAAGTCCAAGTAGACAAGTAAAATCAGCCTCCCTGGGAAGTGAAACTGTTAAATCATGCTCAACTTCGTCAGAATGCAGTTCTAGCTCTAGAGTTCACACTTTTGTGAAGTTATAGTCTTCTTGATCTCCTTCTGTGGTCTTAAAATGCACGTAACATTTTAGGTTTCACTTCATTCCATAGCATTACAATAACACTGCATAGCAATATCAGAGAGCATATTGTAAAGGGAACATGTGTCTTAAGTTAATTGAAGGAACAACGCTGCAGCTTATCATGAGCTGTGTATCCCAACCGTGAACCAATAGGCCTTGATTTTTATCATGATATACACGGCATATATGTCAAAACATTGCACTGTCAATTTGTTTTATTTATAGAAAGGGTATTTATGTATTCATGCACAGCTGTATTCTGTGAGATTTCTTATTGTACAATTATTTGTCAAAGTTTACAATGATCGGAATACAAAGTCTTTGAAGAATTAAAATGATCTCTCGTGTCATGTTTTGCAGTTTAGGTGGGAAAAGACTGAATGTATCAGGAAATGTTTAATGTCTGACAGTGAGCCTCAGCTTTTGTTGTGTCAGTGAATCAGGTTTGTTAAGAAAGAGAACTGGGAAGGGTGCAAAGTTTACTTTGCCTCTGAGATTCTTTTATTTATTCAAACACCACCAGACAGTCTGAGAGACATGTTGTTATTAAATCAGCTTAAAGGAAACACCAGAATCATCCATTGTTCATTTTCAGAAATGGCTCTCGCAAATAAGAAGCATTTTAATAGATAGTTATGTTGTGAAAGACGTAAGGCTACAACATTAAGATAATACATTTTTATTTCCCATATACATCTTCTTAGAAACTTGCCATTCACTCATTATTTCCAAAGTTCTCCTTTTAAAATTGACAAAGAAGCCACTTCTGTTATCTTAGAGGCAAGCCTAAACACACCTTACAGGAACAAAATAAGTTGCAGTGGTCAATAAAGAAGAAATAAAGGCGCAGATGACTTTCACAAAATGAACAAAAGAATAACATTGTGAATTTTAAAACCAAAGCTTGTCAGGTAGTTCGTAAGCTAAGTCGTAGCAGGACACACATTTTGTCTAAATGGTATATTTGTGTATTGTAATAGAGTGCAAAATCACCAATGTTTCTGAAAAAACTTTTGGTAAGAGAACAAAGTCCATTATTAATTAACTAATAATTAGAATGGTGGTGTACAACATCTTAAATCCTTACAATCTTGGCTGATATTTTTGAACAGTGACTACACCTGCCCAAGAAACAGTAACCACAGGCCTACACTAACTGCACCGGTTCCTCCCACCCTCAAAACAGCCTGAAAACCATTAAAAACACTTTTTACAACTACAGCTATAAAAGGATCTTACAAAAGATTAAAAATACCAGTCACAGGTGTCATATCACAGATTTGTGTTACAGCACAGCTGTAAAGTGAGTCTTTGTAACATCACACTAAAGCATAATATAGCAGTAGCGCAAGTGTATAGAAGTCATAACGTCAATAAACTGACTCAATAATGCCTATAAGCTGACGCAATATCTGTCTAAGTTTGATAACATTAGATAATGGTTATACCAGACCAAGGAAGGCTGTGGCAGAAATTTGGGAGTTTTAGCAAACTAGTGGAATTCTGCAGTGAAATATCACACATTAGGGTTTCAATTGGCTGATTTAAGTATTTTTTTAATTAGATATTATTTATTTGACATTTCTGAAACAGCATTTAGAGCTTTTTGTTTGGAAATGCTATTTATTAGAAATACAATTAATCATTTAAATCTGTAAAATATGAACCAAATAATGCGTTTTAGAGATGTTTTTGGTGTGAATGGTGAGGATTTTCTGAGGGTGGATTTGGTAGATTTTGGACTTCTAAAATCCTGGCTATAGCCCTGCTTATAGTGTATTGAACAAGGGGGTGTTTTATTGCCTATGAATTCAGCTTTTTATTTGTGAGATGGATGAATGAACGTTTCTTTACAACATCTTGTCTTGCTTTCTGTAGTCACACTCAAAGTTAGATTGTTTGACCAAGGCTCTGGAACGAAAGATGAAATGATAGTCAAAATATTTATATTCAAATGCCTTTAACTGCCATAGCTCAAAACGCTACAAATAGTTTTAAAAACCACCTATACAGCTGAACAAACGTCAATTAGTGAGTTGATCAATTTTTATCATCTTTAAGTAATTTTTTACGGAAAGAGGCCAAACATGTTATGTTTCTGGGCTTAATTTTAAAAACAGATGTCTTTACTTTGTCATATAGTGACAGCTATTTGGTTACTTTGTTTCAAACTTTTGTCGGAATAAATAAAGCATCTGAAGTGGGCCTTTATAACGACTACTTTATAACTTTTTTATTCCATTTTATGGACCAAACAATTAAGCGACCGAAATAATAATTACAGCAAGTTGCAGCCCTATGATTAATTAATTAATTAATAAATAATCTTACTGAGTATTATTTAAAAAAAATAGGCCTAGATCCTATTCGCAGATTGAACTCCCAACACAATATACCTCATGCATTAGGTATATATTGTCTTGTGACTTTCAAGTACTGTCAGGTCATGCTTTAAATTCACTGCATCCTTGCTTTGGTTATATTTCTGCCTATTAGTTGTATGCTTACCTAAAACCTACAACAAGTTGAATCACAGTAACCTTCATGTGACGGAGGAGCAAACTTAAATTATATAACTGTTTTGACCTGAGTTTTTTTTATGTTCAGTAGAATTCTTATTGTGCGGTTTTGGAAATACAAGACAGAGTTCTGCCATGAATCAACATGTGAGTCACAGGATTGTCAACACTATTGACAGGTGATCATGAGGTAGTGCAAAGCAAAAACAACACAGGGACAGACTACGGAGCCAAATACGTCAATGAAACTAAAAGGAATGCATCCTCATAATAATTTCAAGACATAAACATAAACCAGAAAAACCTGGACTTTAACCTAACAACCATGTTCAGCTTTAACTTCCATTGCCAGTGTCAAATTTTGATAAATCAACAATATGAAATTCTCTTGTATTTCTTGCATTTCTTCCCACTCCATTATGACGCACCAGAGATTTATATTTATTTGTTTGTCATAACTTAGTTTCACACTGGTGGAACTTCTTTCGACATTCCCGCAGGTGGTATGCAAATAATGCAGGACAAAAGAAGGGAGGGTGTGTACCATTATACTGACCCAAGAAACTGAAAGCATTCTGTAGCTTGTCATTATGTTTTGTTTGTCGCTATCTTTCTTAAAAAAAGATAGCATGTATGAATCATGTCATTAGCCTTTATGCCATTTCAATCGAAAGGCATGTATTGATGTGTCACCTAAGGTGAAAGGTTTGCAATATGACAGATGTGACCTGGACCGAATTAAAAGACACTGAAATCGTTAAAAACATCAGAAGCAGATAGAAAGTGGAAATTTAGAACTTTTCCTCTTACATCTTTTTATTTTAAGTAAATACATTATTAGGTCTTCATATAACAAAGGAGGATGGTCCATAGAGGCAGAGGAGGTAGCTCCTTGTCTATTTTTGAGAGGCAAGATATAGGTAACATTATAAATTAAGTAATTATCTTCTATCAATTAGTGGATTGTGTGTTCAGGAGGGAGTTTAATCCTTTTTTGTAGAGTTTCAGTCAGCATCATCAGATTTGGAGCAAACACTGTGAGATAGCTTACTTACTACCACCAGCTAGGAAGCTCACTGACTCATAATGGGCAAGTTTAAATTTTAGCAAAAGTAAACATTTTAATTATACTTTGGTTAATCCATGAATCCATTTTATGTCATTCATCCAGGTACAAGGGGTGTTAAGTATTCTTATTTACTGTTGGGAAGTACTAAAAAGTGTAATAAAGTACTGACTAATCTTATGCTGTATCCTTCCTACTGGTTTTCCATCATATTCCCCTATTTTCAACAGTATGATCATGAAATTATGGCATTAGAGTACATAGTGCAGTCTTAAAAAGGTCTAAAAAAGGTGACATTTAACATGGTAAACCCGAAAGAAAACCTGTATAATCAACTGCAGTTTACTTGTTTTTATTAAAACAATACGCTGCAATTGTTTTTCTATTGACATTAAAGGTGGAAAAAAGCACAAGTACATATTTATAATTAATTAATACTAGTGATTTAAGTCTGGAACATATAAAAAATTGACACTTGCTTCGAAGACTATGAGGAAATAAAGATGAGATGCTTTTCTTATGATGTGTCAATATATATAGTATTGTATTGTAACATCTATTCACATATTTACTGTCAAATACATTACACAAAATACGTCCAGAATGTTTCAATGTGGGTTTTATTTCCTTATATTTGTTCCTTCTCCTTTGCAGCGTCACTAGTATCTTTATTTATATCTTTGTTTTACTGTCATGCTGGTAGAACTTCTTTCAACATTCACACTCGTGGAATCCATCAACATTAACACAAAAGAAGGGAGTGTGCCCCGATATTGAGCCAATGAACTGTCAGATTGAATGCTGAAAGAAAGAAGACAGCTATGATTTACGTCATTAGCCTTTACTCCGTTTCAATAAAAAGGCCTTCATGTATGTGGACTGTCACATAAGGGGAAAGGTTTGCAATAAGACACATGCAAACTGGACTCTGAAATAGTTTAAAACATTGAAAGCAGAAAGAGAATAGGATATAATAACTTTTCATCTTATATCTTACCATCTTGGGTAAGTACATTCTTAAATATATTCATAATACTGTCAGGACATAGGTCTCTACAAAATGAAAGGGGGATTGTTATGAGAGTTGATTGTGCGTTCAGGAGGCAATTTAATATATATATTTTTTTATGTTTTTGTCAGCACCTTCACACCTGGAGCAAACACTGTACTAGCGTTACCCACAGCAGGTAGGAAGCTGATTGACCAATATTGGGCAAGTGTCAATTTCAGCAAAAGCTTCAATAAACTTCAATAAATACATTTTACATTGGTTCATCTAACAATCCATTTCATGCCTCGTATCCAGATCCAGTTTGCATTAATTTAATTAATTATATCGCAAAGAATATTTTTTTTAGAGGTGAGAAGTACTGACATTTTTTTGTTTTTGTTTTGTACTTTAATGTTACTATCATCCATTCATATATTTACTTTGATAACTTATGTATATCTACATATATATATATATATGTAGATATATTTGAAAAAAAATAACTCTAAAATATCAAAAGCTGTTTACAAGCAGTGGCCTTTACTTACCTCTCGCTTAAGAGCCTAATGTCTTCAGTATCCATGGCGCTTCATCTCCGGCTGGTCACTGGATGTGATTGATTTAAAGGGGAAATGTGTATATATATATATATATATATATATATATATATATATACGATATGTTTGTTTATACAATTTTTTTCTCATATTCTTTCATGCTCCATGTCACTAGAAATCAATATTTATTTGTTTGTCCAAATGTAAATTCACACTGGTGGAACTCTTGGGGTGGGAATCTCTAGAAACATGAAGCTTCGATTCCGATTAAAAGGGCTAAGATTTGATTATTAAACAATTATCGATTCATCTTGATGCATCAAAATGTTTCAATACATGATTTATTCTTTCTCACTGTGAAAAATAGTGACTATTTTCTATTTTAAAAACAGCATATGAATATTAATAATAAAAAAGATGAATTTAGTTCCATTAACTTGTATTAGTTCAATATGAGTAATAGAAGAGCTGTTTAAACTGGAGTTTTACATTCCCAAGAACTGTAAAGAGAACCATCAAGAACATTTATAAAATTGGGTCAGAACCTCTTATTAAAAAACACAGAGTTCAACATGTTTTGAGTCATTTGACATAACAAGCTGCCTTTATTCACAAATAAATAATAGAGACTTCTCTTCAAACAAATCCCCTTGTTATAGGCAATGAGTATTTAGCTCTCGTACAAAAATACCGCTTTCTGGAACATTTGGTAAAACTATACAGTGATCCAGAGCACGTTTACGGTGAACCAAATATTCTGTGCCGACGGATGTCCACAAACAACATGTTACGAGATGAAAGGTGTATCTCGGTTCCAAAGTTTTTAACATAGGGCGAATGACTTGTTCTCATTGACTGAGTAGGGGTAAAAATCCGACATGGGAAATTAAAGCTGCAATATGAGAAGAAATTTGTCAGTGAGGTGTGAAGGATCAGGAGGATTTTTTTCCGACAGGGTTCAGTTTTAGCATTATATTCTGAAAACACAAAAGAAGACATAGTTTATTTTTGCCACTGTATTACATTTAATTACATTGCGGCTGAAATAAGATCTAGTCAAGGGAAATGGGCCTTCTCCCAAAATTTACATTTTTTTACTTGAATTTATAAAACTGCTAATGATCCAGTTAATTATCATGGGAAAGATATATACAGAAAAAGGTTTATTGCTAGAGATATTGTTTTATCTGTTTGAAACATAATGAATGTAGCGCAAAAGGTTTTGACATAATGTGTCTCTGAGAAAGTTTCTGCATTGTTTGATTTTATAGATTCGGAAAAAACGAAATGGATGTCAAAAAGATAGTATCGATTGTCCTGATTCTAACAGGTAAGTTGTTTGATGTTAAATGCAATGCTTTTGAAGGTTCTTCATAAAATAAAGTTAAAAGTTGTAGTGAACAACAAAAAATATAGTTACGGTGAAGTTCTTGACGACATCTCATCCAATGTTTCTTTTAAAAACTCATATTAGTGGCAAATACCTCCGGCCGCGACGACAACTCCGGCTGTGACGACAACTCCTGCGTTGACGACAACACCGGCGGTAACAACAACTCCCGCGGTTACAACAACTCCCGCTGTAACAACAACTCCGGCGGTGACGACAACTCCTGCTGTGACGACAACACCGGCGGTGACGACAACTCCCGCGGTTACAACAACTCCCGCGGTGACAACAACTCCGGCGGTGACAACAACTCCGGCGGTGACGACAAATCCTGCGGTGACAACAACTCCGGCGGTAACAACAACACCGGCTGGGACGACAACTCCGGCGTTGACGACAACTCCGGCGGTGATGACAACTCCCGCGGTTACAACAACTCCCGCGGTGACAACAACTCCTGCGTTGACGACAACTCCTGCGTTGACGACAACTCCGGCGGTGACGACAACTCCTGCGGTGACAACAACTCCGGCGGTGACGACAACTCCTGCGGTGACAACAACTCCGGCGGTGACAACAATTCCGGTGGTGACAACAACTCCTGCGGTGACAACAACTCCGGCTGTGACAACAACTCCTGCTGTGACAACAACTCCGGTGGTACAACAACTCCTTCGGTGACGACAACTCCTGCGGTGACAACAACTCCGGCGGTGACGACAACTCCTGCTGTGACAACAACTCCCGCGGTGACAACAACTCCGTGGTTACAACAACTCCGGCGGTGACAACAACTCCCGCGGTGACAACAACTCCGGCGGTGACAACAACTCCTGCGGTGACAACAACTCCGGCTGTGACGACAACTCCGGCGGTGACAACAACTCCGGCGGTGACGACAACTCCTGCGGTGACGACAACTCCCGCGGTGACAACAACTCCGGCGGTTACAACAACTCCTGCGGTGACAACAACTCCTGCGGTGACAACAACTCCGGCGGTGACAACAACTCCTGCGGTGACAACAACTCCTGCTGTGACAACAACTCCTGCGGTAACGACAACTCCGGCGGTGACGACAACTCCTGCGGTGACAACAACTCCGGCGGTGACGACAACTCCTGCTGTGACGACAACTCCTGCGTTGACGACAACTCCGGCGGTGACGACAACTCCGGTGGTGACAACAACTCCTGCGGTCACAACAACTCCGGCGGTGACAACAACTCCTGCGGTGACAACAACTCCTGCGGTGACGACAACTCCTGCGGTGACAACAACTCCGGTGGTGACAACAACTCCTGCGTTGACGACAACTCCCGCGGTGACGACAACTCCGGCAGTGACGACAACTCCGGCGGTGACGACAACTCCGGCGGTGACGACAACTCCTGCGGTGACGACAACTCCTGCGGTTACGACAACTCCGGCGGTGACAACAACTCCTGCGGTGACGACAACTCCTGTGGTGACAACAACTCCAGCGGTGACGACAACTCCCGCGGTGACGACAACTCCGGCTGTGACAACAACTCCTGCGGTGACAACAACTCCGGCGGTCACAACAACTCCTTCGGTGACAACAACTCCTGTGGTGACAACAACTCCTGCTGTGACAACAACTCCTGCGGTGACAACAACTCCTGCGGTGACGACAACTCCTGCGGTGACAACAACTCCTGCGGTGACAACAACTCCTGCGGTGACAACAACTCCGGCGGTGACAACAACTCCGGCGGTGACAACAACTCCTGCGGTGACAACAACTCCTGCGGTGACGACAACTCCGGCGGTGACAACAACTCCTGCGGTGACAACAACTCCTGCGGTAACAACAACTCCTGCGGTGACAACTCCTGCTGTGACGACAACTCCCGCGGTGACAACAACTCCAGCGGTGACAACAACTCCGGCGGTGACAACAACTCCGGCGGTGACAACAACTCCGGCGTTGACGACAACTCCTGCGGTGACAACAACTCCTGCTGTGACAACAACTCCGGCGGTGACAACAACTCCGGCGGTGACAACAACACCTGCGGTGACGACAACTCCCGCGGTGACAACAACTCCAGCGGTGACAACAACTCCGGCGGTGACAACAACTCCTGCGGTGACAACAATCCGTGGGACAACAACTCCGGCTGTGACAACAACTCCTGTTGTGACAACAACTCCTGCGGTTACAACAACTCCGGCGGTGACAACAACTCCTGCGGTGACAACAACTCCTGCGGTGACAACAACTCCGGCTGTGACAACAACTCCTGCTGTGACAACAACTCCTGTTGTGACAACAACTCCGGCGGTTACAACAACTCCTGTGGTTACAACAACTCCTTCGGTGACAACAACTCCTGTGGTGACAACAACTCCTGTTGTGACAACAACTCCGGCGGTTACAACAACTCCGGCGGTGACAACAACTCCTGCGGTGACAATAACACCTGCGGTGACAACAACTCCTGTTGTGACAACAACTCCTGCGGTTACAACAACTCCAGCGGTGACAACAACTCCTGCGGTGACAACAACACCTGCGTTGACAACAACTCCGGCGGTGACAACAACTCCTGTTGTGACAACAACTCCGGCGGTTACAACAACTCCTGCGGTTACAACAACTCCTTCGGTGACAACAACTCCTGCGGTGACAACAACTCCTGCGGTGACAACAACTCCGGCTGTCACAACAACTCCTGTTGTGACAACAACTCCTGCGGTTACAACAACTCCGGCGGTGACAACAACTCCTGCGGTGACAACAACTCCTGCGGTGACAACAACTCCTGCGGTGACAACAACTCCTGCGGTGACAACAACTCCCGCGGTGACAACAACTCCGGTGGTGACAACAACTCCTGCGGTGACAACAACTCCTGGGGTGACAACAACTCCGGAGGTGACAACTCCGGCAGTGACAACAACTGCTGCGGTGACAAATACTCCTGCGGTGACAACAACTGCTGCGGTGACAAATACTCCTGCGGTGACAACAACTCCGGTGGTGACAACAACTCCTGCGGTGACAACAACTCCGGTGGTGACAACTCCTGCGGTGACAACAACTCCTGCGGTGACAACAACTCCTGGGGTGACAACAACTGGGGTGACCTCCGGGTGACAACAACTCCTGCCGTAACAACAACTCCTGCGGTGACAACAACTCCTGCGGTGACAACAACACCTGCGGTGACAACAACTCCTGCGGTGACAACAACTCCTGCGGTGACAACAACACCCGACGGTGACAACAACTCCTGTGGTGACAACAACTCCTGCGGTGACAACAACTCCTGCGGTGACAACAACACCTGCGGTGACAACCGCGGTGACAACTGCTGCGGTGACAAATACCCTGCGGTGACAACAACTGCTGCGGTGGCAAATACTCCTGCGGTTAAATAACTCAGCGGTGATAACAACCCTGCGGTGACAACAACTTGTGGTGACAACCCTGTAGTGACAACCCTGCGGTGACAACAACACCTGCGGTGACAACAACTCCGGCTGTGACAACAACTCCTATTGTGACAACAACTCCTGCGGTTACAACAACTCCGGCGGTGACAACAACTCCTGCGGTGACAACAACACCTGCGGTGACAACAACTCCTGCGGTGACAACAACTCCTGCGGTGACAACAACTCCCACGGTGACAACAACTCCGGTGGTGACAACAACTCCTGCGGTGACAACAACTCCTGGGGTAACAACAACTCCGGAGGTGACAACTCCGGCAGTGACAACAACTGCTGCGGTGACAAATACTCCTGCGGTGACAACAACTGCTGCGGTGACAAATACTCCTGCGGTGACAACAACTCCGGCGGTGACAACAACTCCTGCGGTGACAACAACTCCGGCGGTGACAACTCCGGCAGTGACAACAACTCCGGCAGTGACAACAACTCCTGGGGTAACAACAACTCCGGCGGTGACAACTCCGGCAGTGACAACAACTGCTGCGGTGACAAATACTCCGGTGGTGCCAACAACTGCTGCGGTGACAACAACTCCGGTGGTGCCAACAACTGCTGCGGTGACAACAACTCCGGCGGTGACAACAACTCCGGCAACTACAACTGCTGTGACAGTCATAACTAGACAATTGACTTTCCGATCTGCTGGAGAGACATTTACAAGTGCCTTGGCGAATCCATCATCTCCAGCGTTTATGAACCGAGCCAATTTGCTCAGGAACGAAGTAAGTAATAGATGATAGATTGTTTCTCGTTTCAAAATTGACAGAAATAAAGTGGCTTTTTATTCCTCGTATTGAGTTTTCAAATTTAAATATATTTAATTTACACTAAATAGGACACAGATAAATTATCTGGTAGTCATTGAAAAAAAATTGAATGGTGTTACTACTTGCAGTTGTAGGTGAATTAAAAAGACAATGCACAAGTAAAGAAACACAAGCAAATGAAAAAAAATGTGTAACGAATGATTTGCCTGTATTTCTGCAGCTTGAACCTTTCTACCGAAGAGCATTCCCTACGTTCCGCAACTTGCGGGTGATTTCATTCAGGTAATTTGTGAACGTTATGATGATAAAATCTTAAGAGCACTCATCATGAATTTATACAAATGAAACAATATAATATTTTGTGATTCCTTTTGCAGTAATGGATCAATCATCCAAATGACAAGACTTGCATTTTCCGAATCTGCTCCTAATGGCACTCAGATTGGAAATGTTTTGGTCGACGCATCTACCAACATCACAGCCTTCAACATTGACACCACCTCCATTTCTGTGGATGGCACAGGTAAGAAATATTGAATACTACCACTTTTTTTAGATATTACAGGTTTGTTTTTATATTTGTTAAAGCAATGTCTTGTTTTCCTTTCTCAATCTTTACAGAGGTTTCAAGTGGAGTAAGCCACAAGATCAGTCTCATCACTGCATCCTTCCTTGTGCTGTTGTCATGGCTACTGTCAAGCCAGCAATAGCATCATTGCTGATTACCGTTTGAATAGGCATTATTGCATGACTCCCATCACTGGCATGAAAAAGTACTTCTTGATTATTTTCAAAGAAGCCTTGTACAGCTTCAGATGAACTTACTATCAGATTTTATTTTGCTTTGACTGCACATATTTATGACAGTGGATTAGGTATGTCTGTCAATCTTAACACGTTTCTGAGTGGGAATGTTGATTTTTATCATGATATACACGCCATATACTGTTTGTCAAAACATTGCACTGTCAATTTGTTTTATTTATAGAAAGGGTATTTATGTATTCATGTACAGCTGTATTCTGTGAGATTTCTTGTTGTACGATTTTTGTCAAACTTTACAATGATCAGAATACAAAGTCTTTGAAGAATTAAATTCATCTCTCGTGTCATATTTTGCAGTTTTGGTGGGAAAAGACTGAATGTATCAGGAAATGTTTAATGTCTGACAATGAGCCTCAGCTTTTGTTGTGTCAGTGAATCAGGTTCACTCATTATTTCCAAAGTTCTCCTTTTAAAATTGACAAAGAAGCCACTTCTGTTATCTTAGAGGCAAGCCTAAACACACTTTGTAGAAATACAATAAGTTGCAGTGGTCAATAAAGAAGAAATAAAGGTGCAGATGACTTTCACAAAATGAACAAAAGAATCAAATCGTGAATTTTCAAACCAAAGCTTGTCAGGTAGTTCGTAAGCTAAGTCTTAGCAGGACACAAAGCATAATATAGCAGTAGCGCAAGTGTATAGAAGTCATAAAGCCAATAAACTGACTCAATAATGCCTATAAGCTGACGCAATATCTGTCTAAGTTTGATAACATTAGATAATGGTTATACCAGACCAAGGAAGGCTGTGGCAGAAATTTGGGAGTTTTAGCAAACTAGTGGAATTCTGCAGTGAAATATCACACATTAGGGTTTCAATTGAATGATTTAAGTATTTTTTTAATTAGATAAAATTTATTTGACATTTCTGAAACAGCATTTAGAGCTTTTTGTTTGGAAATGCTATTTATATGAAATAGAATGAATCATTTTAATTCGTAAAATATGAACAAACCAAATAATGCGTTTTAGAGATGTTTTTGGTGTGAATGGTGAGGATTTTCTGAGGGTGGATGTGAAGTATTTGGAGATTTTGGACTTCTAAAATCCTGGCTATAGCCCTGCTTATAGTGTATTGAACAAGGGGGTGTTTTATTGCCTATGAATTCAGCTTTTTATTTGTGAGATGAATGAATGAACGTTTCTTTACAAGATCTTGTCTTGCTTTCTGTAGTCACACTCAAAGTTAGATTGTTTGACCAAGGCTCTGGAACGAAAGATGAAATGATAGTCAAAATATTTATATTCAAATGCCTTTAACTGCCATAGCTCAAAACGCTACAAATAGTTTTAAAAACCACCTATACAGCTGAACAAACGTCAATTAGTGAGTTGATCGATTTTTATCATCTTTAAGTAATTTTTTACGGAAAGAGGCCAAACATGTTATGTTTCTGGGCTTAATTTTAAAAACAGATGTCAAAAACAACACAGGGACAGACCACGGAGCCAAAGACGTCACTGAAACTAAAAGGAATGCATCCTGATAATATTTTTTTTAATAATAGCAGGACAGATTGTCACTGCATATTCATTAAACTACAGGATAATGTGAGCTCAATTTGAAAGAAAAATACAAAACTGAACAGAAAAATATAAGTTATGTGGTTCAAGACATAAACATAAACACCAGACAAACCTGGACTTTAACCTAACATCAATGTTGAGCTTTAACTTCCATTGCAAGTGTAAAATTTTGATAAATCAACAGGCGATCAAGTGTCGCAGGCTACAAACGCAGGAGCTCTCCCATCACGTGTAAGGCGACGTTGAAAGATGAGCTGAATACCTTTTATGCTCACTTTGACTCCCTCAATAAAAGGTTGTCTGTCAAGCCTGCCCCGCCTCCAGATACTGTTGGCCATGATGAAATTCTTGGTCGTGTACTTCGAACATGTGCCAACCAGCTATCTGATATTCCCTGTCACTGTCACATGTATTTACACATCACCGTCACAGGAGAGTGTTCCCACCTGCTTCAACAGCCACCATCATCCTTCTCCCTAAAAAAGACTGCAGTGTCTAAATGGCTATTAACCTGTGGCACTCAACCCCATTGTGATGAAGTGCTTTGAGAAACTGGTTCCTCCGCATATGAAAAACAACGACGAAATGTTCATTTTCCAATATAAAGGGAATTACTTTCTTACAATTGCATCTTTTCCAACATAAACAGAAGACAGCCACTTCTCTGTCATAATCCATTTCCTAAACAATAGACTAAAAGAAATCATAATATTCATTATCACAGGTTATCACACGGTCAAAAACTGTTTGCTCCTGCCAATACAGCAACACCGGTCTCTAGTGATCCTCCTGATTATATTTACCTTTTTGCCTAATTGACAGCGGCCCTATGCCCCCAAGTGGTGGGAGGTTTATGGTAAACCCTAAAGAAAACCTTTATAATCAACTGCAGTTTACTTGTTTTAATTAAAACAATATGATGCAATTGTTCATTTTAAAAATTCAGTTTTATTTCTATTAACAATGAAGGTGGAAAAAAGTACGAGTACATATTTTTAAATGATTAAAAATAGTGATTTAAGTCGGGAACATATACAAAATTGACACTTGCTTTGAAGAATATGAGCAAATAAAGATGAGATGCTTTTCTTATGATGTGTCAATATAAATTATATTTCATTGTATCATCTATTCACATATTTATTCTCAAATACATTACACAATATTTGTTCAGAAAGTTTCAATGTATTTTTTTCTTGTATTTCTTCCTTCTCCATTGTTGCGTGACCAGTATCTTTGTTTCTATCTTTGTTTTACTGTCATACTGGTAGAACTTCTTTCAACTTTTAGACAAGTGGAATGCACCATCTAATCACAGGAGTTAGAAGAGAATGTGCCCTGATATTGAGAAAGGGAACTGACAAGCTTGAATGATGAAAAAGAAAAGACGTTCATGATCTACGTCATTAGCCTTTACTCCGTTTCAATAAAAAGGCCTTCATGTATGTGGACTGTCACATAAGGGGAAAGGTTTGCAATAAGACAGATGTGAACTGGACTCTGAAATAGTTTAAAACATTGAAAGCAGAAAGAGAATAGGATATAATAACTTTTCATCTTATATCTTATCATCTTGGGTAAGTACATTCTTAAATATATTCATAATACTGTCAGGACATAGGTCCATACAAAATGAAAGGGGGATTGTTGTGAAAGTTGATTGTGCGTTCAGGAGGCAATGTAATCTTGTTTTGTGACGTTTTTGTCATCACCTTCACACCTGGAGCAAACACTGTACTAGCGTTACCCACAGCAGGTAGGAAGCTGATTGACCAATATTGGGCAAGTGTCAATTTAAGCAAAAGCTTCAATAAACTTAAATAAATACATTTTAAATTGGTACATCTACCAATCCATTTCATGCCGTGTATCCAGATCCAGTTTGCGTTCATTTAATTAATTATATCGCAAAGAATAATTTTTTTAGACCTGAGAAGTATTGAAAAAAAAATAGTTTTTGTTTTGTATGTTTGTACAATTTTTTTTCAGATATTTTGTCATTTTCCATGTCACTAGAATTCAATATTTATTTGTTTGTCCAAATGTAAATTCACACTGGTGGGACTCTTGGGGTGGGAATCTCTAGAAACATGAAGCTTCGATTCCGATTAAGAGAGCTAAGATTTGATTGTTTAACAATTATCGATTCATCTTGATGCATCAAAATGTTTCAATACATGATTTATTCTTTCTCACTGTGAAAAATAGTGACTATTTTCTATTTTAAAAACAGCATATGAATATTAATAATTAAAAAAAGATGAATTTAGTTCCATTATCTTGTATTAATTCAATATGAGTAATATAAGCTGTGTAAACTGGAGTTTTACATTCCCAAGAACTGCAAAGAGAACCAACAAGAACATTAATAAAATTGGGCCTGTAACAGCACCCTAGTAGTAAAAAACACAGAATTCAGCATGTTTTGAGTCATTTGACATAACAAGCTGCCTTTATTCACAAATAAATAATAGAGACTTCTCTTCAAACAAATCCCCTTGTTATAGGCAATGAGTATTTAGCTCTCGTACAAAAATACCGCTTTCTGGAACATGTGGTAAAACTATACAGTGATCAAGAGCACGTTTACGGTGAACCAAATATTCTGTGCTGACGGATGTCCACAAACAACATGTTACGAGATGAAAGGTGTATCTCGGTTCCAAGGTGTGCAACATATGGCGAATGACTTGTTCTCATTGACTGAGTAGGGGTAAAACTCCGTGTCACAAAAGGTGCAATCTAGTTCATGATTCGCTTCGCTCTTTCCGAGTTTGGCAGAAGAAGAAGCGAAATGCTTCCATATGTTATATTTTAAGTCAGGGGGTGTCGGTCGGATTGTATCCATATTCGGCTGCTCAGGCTCAGCCGCCCTCACTAAAACTCCACTAGTATTTAGCCTCGTTTAGAGCATCAACAAGACGCATGTGTATTATGTCTGCTGCATTCAGGGGAAGCCGTAAGGAATGGACAGTTGTTGAAGGCTGTCACAACGTAATAACACATAATTAGCTTTTATTCTATTCCTTAATAGATGTAGACTGTCAATCCTGTTTCAGTCAGTTCCATCAGACCAGGAGCAAACATGGTAGCTACTGCTACAGTAGCGAGGAAGCTCATAACACAAAACTTCTGTTTTTGAATCTGAATGATGCATCATTTTCACATTTTTGTGATATTTTAAACTGACATAACTTTTTTTTTAATAATTTGTGATATCCTGCTTCAACGGTTTCTCTTTGGTTGATATCCTAGTTTTTTCCCCAATCAAAAGTGTTCTTCAAAGATGTTTCCTTCATCTCCATTATCATGGTTGGTGTAACCTTTCTTTGGGCAGCGTGGTAAAAATACACTGTTTTGGGTACAAACACACTAGCATCCTGCACTGTAAACCTCAAGAGTACTACTAACTCATGATAATTATTGGTACAGCAGGAAAAAAAAAGAAGAAATCTTTATAGAAAATGTGATACAGTACTGGTTCTTGCAGCGATCTCTTTTCGTCCTTCTCAGTCATGGAATTTGAGGTCAGGGTCAGAGAGTAAAATAGAGGCTCTAATAGATGTTCAGTGCTTTGCTCTAAAACATTTCAGCCTGGTTGATGCTTGTGAACAGTAGAGATGGTTGCCTGTTCAAGTACTCTGCTTTTTGAAGTACTGCGCTTACAAATGTATATTACATTAGAACTAACATGGATAAGATTTTCATGAAAAATAGACATGAGAAATTGAAGCTGGAATATGAGAAGAAATTTGGCGGTGAGGTGTGAAGGATCTTGAGGGATTTTTTCTGAAAACACAAAAGAAGAAGTTTCTTTTTGCCATTGTATTGCATTGAATTACATTGTGGCTGAAATTAGGTCTAGTAAAGGGAACTGGGCCTTCTCCCAAAAATACTTTTTTTGACATGAATTTATAAAACTGCTAATGATCCAGTTAATTACCATCTGGTAAAAGTTAAACACAAAGGGAAAGATATATACAGACAAAAGTTGATTGCTAGAGATATTGTTTTATCTAATTAAAACGTAATGAAAGTAGCGCAAAAGGTTTTGACATAATGTGTCTCTGAAAAAGTTTCTGTATTGTTTGATTTTATAGATTCAGAAAAAAACGAGATGGATGTCGGAAAGATAGTATCGATTGTCCTGATTCTAACAGGTAAGTTGTTTGATGTTAAATGCAATGCTTTTGAAGGTTCATCATGAACTAAAGTTAAAAGTTCTAGTAAACAACAAAAGATATAGTTACGGTGAAGTTCTTGCCGACATCTCATCCAATGTTTCTTATAAAAACTCATATTAGTGGCAAATACAACAGCACAAGCAACAACTACTGCAGTGACAGCGGCGACGACAGCTCCAGCGGTGACAACGGCGACGACAGCTCCAGCGGTGACAGCGGCGACGACAGCTCCGGCGGCGACGACAGCTCCCTCGGCGACGACAGCTCCAGCGGTGACAACGGCGACGACAGCACCTGCGGTGACAGCGGCGACAACAGCACCTGCGGTGACAACAACACTTGCGGTGACAGCGGTGACGACA
Source organism: Ophiodon elongatus (assembly GCA_016806645.1). Classification (NCBI taxonomy): domain Eukaryota; kingdom Metazoa; phylum Chordata; class Actinopteri; order Perciformes; family Hexagrammidae; genus Ophiodon; species Ophiodon elongatus. The sequence continues at coordinate 3,771 of JACSYO010001280.1, read as the reverse complement.
GCACCTGCGGTGACAACAACACCTGCGGTGACAGCGGCGACGACAGCACCTGCGGTGACAACAACACCTGCGGTGACAGCGGCGACGACAGCTCCTGCGGCGACAACAACACCTGCGGTGACAGGCGACGACAGCTCCGGCGGCGACGACAGCTCCCTCGGCGACGACAGCTCCAGCTGTGACAACGGCGACGACAGCACCTGCGGTGACAGCGGCGACAACAGCACCTGCGGTGACAACAACACTTGCGGTGACAGCGGCGACGACAGCACCTGCGGTGACAACAACACCTGCGGTGACAGCGGCGACGACAGCACCTGCGGTGACAACAGCTCTGGCGGTGACAGCGGCGACGACAGCTCCGGCGGCGACGACAGCACCTGCGGTGACAGCGGCGACGACAGCTCCGGCGGCGACGACAGCTCTGGCGGCGACGACAGCTCCGGCGGCGACGACAGCACCTGGGGGCGGCGACGACAGCACCTGCGGCGACAACAACACCTGCGGTGACAACGGCGACGACAGCTCCGGCGGCGACGACAGCTCCGGCGGCGACAACAACACCTGCGGTGACAACAACACCTGCGGTGACAGCGGCGACGACAGCTCCGGCGGCGACGACAGTTCCGGCGGCGACGACAGTTCCGGCGGCGACGACAACCCCTGCGGTGACAGTGGTGACGACAGCACCTGCGGTGACAACAACACCTGTGGTGACAGCGGCGACGACAGCTCCGGCGGCGACGACAGCACCTGCGGTGACAACAACACCTGCGGTGACAGCGGCGACGACAGCACCTGCGGTGACAACAACACCTGCGGTGACAGCGGCGACGACAGCTCCTGCGGTGACAACAGCACCTGCGGTGACAGTGGCAACGACAGCTCCGGCGGCGACGACAGCTCCGGCGGCGACAACAACACCTGCGGTGACAACAACACCTGCGGTGACAGCGGCGACGACAGCTCCGGCGGCGACGACAGTTCCGGCGGCGACGACAGTTCCGGCGGCGACGACAACCCCTGCGGTGACAGTGGTGACGACAGCACCTGCGGTGACAACAACACCTGTGGTGACAGCGGCGACGACAGCTCCGGCGGCGACGACAGCACCTGCGGTGACAACAACACCTGCGGTGACAGCGGCGACGACAGCACCTGCGGTGACAACAACACCTGCGGTGACAGCGGCGACGACAGCTCCTGCGGTGACAACAGCACCTGCGGTGACAGTGGCAACGACAGCTCCGGCGGCGACGACAGCTTCGGCGGCGACGACAACTCCGGCGGCGACGACAGCACCTGCGGTGACAACAACACCTGCGGTGACAGCGGCGACGACAGCACCTGCGGTGACAGTGGCGACGACAGCACCTGCGGTGACAACAACACCTGCAGTGACAGCAGCGACGACAGCTCCGGCGGCGACAACAGCACCTGCGGTGACAGTGGCGACAACAGCACCTGCGGTGACAGTGGCGACGACAGCACCTGCGGTGACAACAACACCTGCGGTGACAGCAGCGACGACAGCTCCGGCGGCGACGACAGCTCCAGCGGCAACGACAACCCCTGCGGTGACAGTGGCGACAACAGCACCTGCGGTGACAGTGGCGACGACAGCACCTGCGGTGACAACAACACCTGCGGTGACAGCAGCGACGACAGCTCCGGCGGCGACGACAGCTCCAGCGGCAACGACAACCCCTGCGGTGACAGTGGCGACGACAGCACCTGGGGTGACAACAACCCCTGCGGTGACAGCGGCGACGACAGCTTCTGCGGTGACAACAACACCTGCGGTGACAGCGGCGACGACAGCTCCTGCGGTGACAACAACCCCTGCGGTGACAGCGGCGACGACAGCTCCGGCGGCGACGACAACTCCGGCGGCGACGACAGCACCTGCAGTGACAGCAGCGACGACAGCCCGGCGGCGACGACAGCACCTGCGGTGACAACAACACCTGCGGTGACAGCGGCGACGACAGCACCTGCGGTGACAGTGGCGACGACAGCACCTGCGGTGACAACAACACCTGCAGTGACAGCAGCGACGACAGCTCCGGCGGCGACGACAACTCCGGCGGCGACGACAGCACCTGCGGTGACAACAACACCTGCGGTGACAGCGGCGACGACAGCACCTGCGGTGACAGTGGCGACGACAGCACCTGCGGTGACAACAACACCTGCAGTGACAGCAGCGACGACAGCTCCGGCGGCGACAACAGCACCTGCGGTGACAGTGGCGATAACAGCACCTGCGGTGACAGTGGCGACGACAGCACCTGCGGTGACAACAACACCTGCGGTGACAGCAGCGACGACAGCTCCGGCGGCGACGACAGCTCCAGCGGCAACGACAACCCCTGCGGTGACAGTGGCGACGACAGCACCTGGGGTGACAACAACACCTGCGGTGACAGCAGCGACGACAGCTCCGGCGGCGACAACAGCACCTGCGGTGACAGTGGCAACGACAGCACCTGCGGCGACGACAGCTCCGGCGGCGACGACAACTCCGGCGGCGACGACAGCACCTGCAGTGACAGCAGCGACGACAGCTCCGGCGGCGACGACAGCTCCGGCGGCGACAACAACACCTGCGGTGACAGCGGCGACGACAGCACCTGCGGTGACAGTGGCGACGACAGCACCTGCGGTGACAACAACACCTGCAGTGACAGCAGCGACGACAGCTCCGGCGGCGACGACAACTCCGCCGGCGACAACAACCCCTGCGGTGACATGGCGACGACAGCACCTGCGGTGACAACCCTGCGGTGACAGTGGCGACGACAGCACCTGCGGTGACAACAACACCTGTGGTGACAGTGGCGACGACAGCACCTGCGGTGACAACAACCCTGACAGGGGGACACAGCACCGTGAGACAAACCTGCGGTGACAGGGGCGACGACAGCACCTGCGGTGACGACAACACCTGCGGTGACAGCGGCGACGACAGCTCCTGCGGTGACAACAACACCTGCGGTGACAGCGGCGACGACAGCACCTGCGGTGACAACAACACCTGCGGTGACAGCGGCGACGACAGCTCCGGCGGTGACGACAACCCCTGCGGTGACAGCGGCGACGACAGCACCTGCGGTGACGACAGCACCTGCGGTGACGACAGCACCTGCGGTGACGACAACACCTGCGGTGACAGCGGCGACGACAGCTCCTGCGGTGACAACAACACCTGCGGTGACAGCGGCGACGACAGCTCCGGCGGTGACGACAACCCCTGCGGTGACAGCGGCGACGACAGCACCTGCGGTGACGACAGCACCTGCGGTGACGACAGCACCTGCGGTGACGACAGCACCTGCGGTGACGACAGCACCTGCGGTGACGACAACACCTGCGGTGACAGCGGCGACGACAGCTCCGGCGGTGACGACAACCCCTGCGGTGACAGTGGCGACGACAGCTCCGGCGGCGACGACAGCACCAGCGGTGACAACAACACCTGCGGTGACAGCGGCGACGACAGCTCCTGCGATGACAACAACACCTACGGTGACAGCGGCGACGACAGCACCTGCGGTGACAACAACACCTGCGGTGACTGCTGTGACAGCGGCGACGACAGCTCCTGCGGTGACAACAACACCTGCGGTGACAGCGGCGACGACAGCTCCGGCGGTGACGACAACCCCTGCGGTGACAGCGGCGACGACAGCACCTGCGGTGACGACAGCACCTGCGGTGACGACAGCACCTGCGGTGACGACAACACCTGCGGTGACAGCGGCGACGACA
>JACSYO010001279.1:20000-21715 GCA_016806645.1 Ophiodon elongatus | reverse complement strand
GATGAAGGTGAGGAAGGTGATGAGGGTGAGGAAGGTGATGAAGATGATGAAGGTGATGAAGGTGATGAAGATGATGAAGATGATGAAGGTGATGAAGATGATGAAGGTGATGAAGGTGATGAAGATGATGAAGGTGATGAAGGTGAGGAAGGTGATGAGGGTACCTGTCATGGCAGCCAGCTGCTGGAGGCTGAGCAGCAGCTCTCCCTCTGAGATGTGCTTCAGTGCTGCTTCAGTCCCGGCTGTCACTGTGCTGCTGCTGCAGTCCTCTGAGGAGCTGGAGGGGGACGCTGGACCTGGACCAGGACCAGGACCAGGACCAGGGCCAGGACCAGGACCAGGACCAGGGCCAGGGCCAGGAGGAGACGGGGAGGGAGCAGGGGGGGTGGAGGGGGGAGGGAGAGGGGAGGAGAAAAGAGGCTCCTCCTCTGCTACTGACATCACCCTGCAGGAGGAGAGAGAGAGACTGATGTCTGGATGTACTACATCTCCCACAATGCACCTGGACAGTGGTCTTTCACTAGAGCCCCCTCTCTCTGTGGACATACAGCAGCTGTGAGCGCGTATCCAGCTGTTCCTCTGGTCTCTCCTCGTCCAATGGCAGCTCAACGTCTCCCCAGGTCAGAGGGGGAGGGGCTTGATGGACAGCAGGAGGACTTCCTGTCGAGGGGGCGGGCTCTGGGCTTGAGGTGGGCGTGGCTACAGGCTCTGAGGTCATAGTTAGAGAGAGAGACAACGTATCATCTAACCATCATCATCCTCAGCTAGAGCCAGACCTTCAAACAATACAAGTACAGCTTCAGAAGTACAAGTACACAAGTACAGATATACAAGTTTGTTTCAGGGTAAAAAACAATCAAATGTAAGAGATCCAAATGAAGACGGTTTGTTTACAAACCCCCAAACCTCACTTCAGTCCATCCAGTATTATACTGCTAGTACTAGTACTACTAGTACTACTAGTACTACTGCTGCAGCTTAGTGGTGGAGACGAGAAGTCATGTGACCGTGGTGGAGTTCTTTATAGCCTAGCGTTAGCTTAGCTTCTAACATCATTAAAGTTCATTATCTTGATGAAACCTGGAAGAATCATTATTTTATGTAATAATCCAGAATACAACAGAAGAACGTGATTGGCTGTTTGTAGAGGAGCTGTGGCTGACCTGGAGCTGTGATTGGCCGAAGAGACTCATCGTTCAGCAGGCTGGTTGGTTCAGAGGGAGGGGGCGTGGCCAGGGGCGGAGTCTCTCTGCGGGGCAGGGCGGGGCTGGGGGGAGGTGTCGGTACCGGGGGAGGAGCCAGTGGAACCGGTTTGTCCTGGAACAGAACCGAGAGCAGGGTTCAGCTTGAGACCAGAACTCAAAGACACACTGAGGACTGGAGAGTCTCTACCTCTTGAGTGGATCCTGGTCCTGGTCCTGGTCCTGGTTCCAGTGAGTCCCTCTGTCCCAGCAGCAGGGCCACTTGCTCTGTCAGAACCTCACCAACCAGCTCCCGGATCAGAGCCGAGTCCACCGACATGTTGGAGTCCACAAAGAGCTGCAGACCTCCACCTCCTGCTGCCTCCACTGAACCCACGACGACGACGACAACGACGACAACAACAACAACAACAACAACAACAACAACAACAACAACACCGTCAGAACACCGTCTGCCTCACAGAGACCAGGGCTCTGACTGAACCTGTGTGGAAACGGTGGGAAACGGTTTTG
>JACSYO010001279.1:0-12500 GCA_016806645.1 Ophiodon elongatus | reverse complement strand
GGGTTGCCGTGGAGACAATGGAGGCACCTCTGTGGTACTGGTCATCTCTTAATTAAAGAGGTTCAGACAGAGGACGTATAAATATATATATTATTTATTTATAGTATAAATTATACTACATATATATATTATTTATAATATAAATATATATATATATGTTATTTATTTATACTATTAAAATATACAACATATATATTATATATACTATAAATATATATATATTATTTAGTAGACAAAAGGTCAACTGTTCAACATCCAGACTGAAGGGAGACAATCAACAAACACACACACACACGAGAAGTCCTTTAAGGGGTCCGTCTCTAAACTGAGTCTGTCTACAGTCTGCTACAGTCAATCAGAGGACACCACAATGTGTGTGTGTGTGTGTGTGGAGACAAAATGGCCGCCACTATAACCTCTCTGCAGCTGCAGACGTTCTCCATCTCTGCTGCTGCTGTTGCTAGGCAACGCGGCAGTGGTTTCCCATGGCAACAGAGAGCAGAGATGCTGATGGAGATGATAGGAGGGAGGGAGGAGGAGGTGAAAAGGCCTCCTCCTACCTCCCTCCTCTCTTGTTCTCTCCCCTCTTCTTCCCTCCTTTCTTGTTTCCTCTTCTCTTGTTTCCTCTTCTCTTGTTTCCTCTCTCTTGTTCCCTCTTCTCTTATTTCCTCTCTCTTGTTCCCTCTTCTCTTGTTCCCTCCTTTCTCGTTTCCTCCTCTCTCGTTTCCTCCTCTCGTTTCCTCCTCTCTTGTTCCCTCCTCTCTTGTTTTCTCCTCCCCGTGTTACTACATGTAGTAACATGTACATGTTAGTAACCCTAACGCTAGTCTCTCTCCAGAGGACACGAGTGAGCTAGCTTGTCCGACTCTGTAGACGTTAACGTAAACTCTGTAGACGTTAACTAAACTCTGTAGACGTTAACTAAACTCTGTAGACGTTAACTAAACTCTGTAGACGTTAACTAAACTCTCCAGACGTTAACTAAACTCTGTAGACGTTAACGTAAACTCTCCAGACGTTAACTAACTCTGTAGACGAACAAACTCGTAACGAACAAACTCTGTAGACGAACTAAACTCGTAGACGAACTAAACTCTGTAGACGCTGTAGACGTTAACTAAACTCGTAGACGTTAACTAAACTCTGTAGACGTTAACTAAACTCGGTAGACGTTAACTAAACTCTGTAGACGTTAACGTAAACTCTGTAGACGTTAACTAAACTCTGTAGACGTTAACTAAACTCTGTAGACGTTAACGTAAACTCTGTAGACGTTAACTAAACTCTGTAGACGTTAACTAAACTCTGTAGACGTTAACGTAAACTCTGTAGACGTTAACTAAACTCTGTAGACGTTAACTAAACTCTGTAAACGTTAACGTAAACTCTGTAGACGTTAACTAAACTCTGTAGACGTTAACTAAACTCTGTAGACGTTAACGTAAACTCTGTAGACGTTAACTAAACTCTGTAGACGTTAACGTAAACTCTGTAGACGTTAACGTAAACTCTGTAGACGTTAACGTAAACTCTGTAGACGTTAACTAAACTCTGTAGACGTTAACTAAACTCTGTAGACGTTAACGTAAACTCTGTAGACGTTAACGTAAACTCTCCAGACGTTAACGTAAACTCTGTAGACGTTAACTAAACTCTGTAGACGTTAACGTAAACTCTGTAGACGTTAACTAAACTCTGTAGACGTTAACTAAACTCTGTAGACGTTAACGTAAACTCTGTAGACGTTAACGTAAACTCTCCAGACGTTAACGTAAACTCTGTAGACGTTAACTAAACTCTGTAGACGTTAACGTAAACTCTGTAGACGTTAACTAAACTCTGTAGACGTTAACTAAACTCTGTAGACGTTAACTAAACTCTGTAGACGTTAACTAAACTCGTAGACGTTAACTAAACTCTGTAGACGTTAACTAAACTCTGTAGACGTTAACTAAACTCTGTAGACGTTAACTAAACTCTGTAGACGTTAACTAAACTCTGTAGACGTTAACGTAAACTCTGTAGACGTTAACTAAACTCTGTAGACGTTAACTAAACTCGGTAGACGTTAACGTAAACTCTGTAGACGTTAACTAAACTCTGTAGACGTTAACTAAACTCTGTAGACGTTAACTAAACTCTGTAGACGTTAACTAAACTCTGTAGACGTTAACGTAAACTCTGTAGACGTTAACTAAACTCTGTAGACGTTAACTAAACTCTGTAAACGTTAACGTAAACTCTGTAGACGTTAACTAAACTCTGTAGACGTTAACTAAACTCTGTAGACGTTAACTAAACTCTGTAGACGTTAACGTAAACTCTGTAGACGTTAACTAAACTCTGTAGACGTTAACGTAAACTCTGTAGACGTTAACTAAACTCTGTAGACGTTAACTAAACTCTGTAGACGTTAACTAAACTCTGTAGACGTTAACGTAAACTCTGTAGACGTTAACTAAACTCTGTAGACGTTAACTAAACTCTGTAGACGTTAACGTAAACTCTGTAGACGTTAACTAAACTCTGTAGACGTTAACTAAACTCTGTAGACGTTAACTAAACTCTGTAGACGTTAACGTAAACTCTGTAGACGTTAACTAAACTCTGTAGACGTTAACGTAAACTCTGTAGACGTTAACTAAACTCTGTAGACGTTAACGTAAACTCTGTAGACGTTAACTAAACTCTGTAGACGTTAACGTAAACTCTGTAGACGTTAACTAAACTCTGTAGACGTTAACTAAACTCTGTAGACGTTAACGTAAACTCTGTAGACGTTAACTAAACTCTGTAGACGTTAACTAAACTCTGTAGACGTTAACGTAAACTCTGTAGACGTTAACTAAACTCTGTAGACGTTAACTAAACTCTGTAGACGTTAACGTAAACTCTGTAGACGTTAACTAAACTCTGTAGACGTTAACGTAAACTCTGTAGACGTTAACTAAACTCTGTAGACGTTAACTAAACTCTGTAGACGTTAACGTAAACTCTGTAGACGTTAACTAAACTCTGTAGACCTTAACTAAACTCTGTAGACGTTAACGTAAACTCTCCAGACGTTAACTAAACTCTGTAGACGTTAACGTAAACTCTCCAGACGTTAACTAAACTCTGTAGACGTTAACTAAACTCGGTAGACGTTAACGTAAACTCTGTAGACGTTAACTAAACTCTGTAGACGTTAACGTAAACTCTCCAGACGTTAACGTAAACTCTGTAGACGTTAACTAAACTCTGTAGACGTTAACTAAACTCTGTAGACGTTAACTAAACTCTGTAGACGTTAACTAAACTCTGTAGACGTTAACTAAACTCTGTAGACGTTAACTAAACTCTGTAGACGTTAACGTAAACTCTGTAGACGTTAACTAAACTCTGTAGACGTTAACGTAAACTCTGTAGACGTTAACTAAACTCTGTAGACGTTAACGTAAACTCTGTAGACGTTAACTAAACTCTGTAGACGTTAACTAAACTCTGTAGACGTTAACTAAACTCTGTAGACGTTAACTAAACTCTGTAGACGTTAACTAAACTCTGTAGACGTTAACGTAAACTCTGTAGACGTTAACTAAACTCTGTAGACGTTAACTAAACTCTGTAGACGTTAACGTAAACTCTGTAGACGTTAACGTGAACTCTCCAGACGTTAACGTAAACTCTTAGTAATAAACATGATGTCGTGAATGTTATGAGGACAACAGGTAAATATGGGTTAGGGTTAAGTTTGTATCAACAGAAAATTAAAACAAATCTGTAATCAGGAAGAGGACAACGATGTGGAACTTGATTTCCTCTGTGACGTAAGAGGCCTTGTTTCATTCACACATTACCCAGAATGCAATATGTTTCCCACGAGTCAAAAGAAAGAGAAGTCACATGTCACTGAAAAGGTTCATACCAATGGGTTTATTACAACGGAGCTGCAAGGCACGTTACAAGAGTATGAATAATAAAACCACCGGAGCTCGTCCACCATGGAAGAAACGGAAAATCAGGAATGCTGACAAAGTTATTGCAGTAAGAAAATAAAACAAATTAAATATTTTAAATTATTTAAAAAGAAATCACAAAAAGAATTACATAGAAAAAACAAACAAAGATTCTAAAAAACAAAATCAAATAAATAGTTAAAAACTTGTATAAAAAAATAATAATACTTCTAGAAACAGGTGCTTTAATAAACAGCGTGCTGACGAAGTCTGGACCTGTCTCACTCTCTGGACCTGTCTCACTCTCTGGACCTGTCTCACTCTCTGGACCTGTCTCACTCTCTGGACCTGTCTCACTCTCTGGACCTGCCTCACTCTCTGGACCTGTCTCACTCTCTGGACCTGCCTCACTCTCTGGACCTGTCTCACTCTCTGGACCTGCCTCACTCTCTGGACCTGCCTCACTCTCTGGACCTGTCTGTGTGTTTAACACAACATCATCGTCTCACCTCTGAAACCTCCACAAGAGAACGTCTGTCTGTCTGTCTGTCTGTATATATATATATATATATATACACACATACATACATACACACACATGTGTATATATATATATATATATATATATATATATATACACACATACATACATACACACACATGTATATATATATATATACACACATACATACATACACACACATGTGTGTATATATATATATATATATATACACACATACATACATACACACACATGTATATATATATATATACACACATACATACACACACATGTGTATATATATATATATATATATATATATATACACACATACATACACACACATGTGTATATATATATATATGTATATATATATATATATATATATATATATATATATATATATATATATATACACACACATACATACATACACACACACATGAGTATATATATATATATATATATATATATATATATATATATATACACACACATACATACATACACACACATGTGTATATATATATATATATATATATATATATATATATATATATATATATATATATATATATATATATATATATATATACATACACACATACATATATACACACACATGTATATATATATATATATATATATATATATATACACACATACATACATACACACACATGTGTATATATATATATATATATACACACATACATACATACACACACATGTGTATATATACACACATACATACATACATACACACACATACATACATACACACACATGTGTATATATATATATATATATATATATATATGATGCTCTGTAGACGTGACAGGATGCTGTTGGCCGTTTAGTTTAAGGAGCGTTGGAGATACCAGCGCTCCTTTTCAAGACATTGCAGAAGATATAATGAAACAGAAACTAGATGTTCAGGTTGGTCTCGCCGGTTATGATGACCTGCAGGTCATTTCATATTCTACATGAAGACCAACTCATAAACTGTATTTTGAATGTTGAATAATAACGGATTGATGAACAATGTTGGTGCTGATGGGTTCATGTGTTCCTCACATGAAGACCTTTAAATATGTAAATGACACAGAGAAGGAACATTAAATAGTTTCTGGTCTCATGAACGTTGGAAATGAAGGATTTATTTATTTATATCTTTATAATAAAGAAGATCAATGAACTCAGATATTAAAGTGTCAAATGTTTCAGGAGCTTCACCTGAATGGACCTGTCTCCATCACCTGTCTGTCTCCATCACCTGTCTGTCTCCATCACCTGTCTGTCTCCATCACCTGTCTGTCTCCATCACCTGTCTGTCTCCATCACCTGTCTGTCTCCATCACCTGTCTGTCTCCATCAGGAGAGAGACCCAGTGACAGACTGTTCTTCATCATCATCATCAGGGTCCTGAGGGGCCCCTCTCCTCCTCAGGGCCCCCCCTTCAGGGCCCCTCCCTCAGGGCCCCCCCCCCTCAGGGGTCCCTCTCCTTCTTTACCTTCACGTCCCCTGCCAGGATGGTGGCTATCTCCCCCTGCATGAAGGCCCAGGGCACGCTGGAGCCCAGCAGGGGGCACTTGTCCCCGCTGGGGCAGTACACCTCCCCGCGGGGCCCCTCTCCCTCCCCGCGGGGCCCCTGTCCCTCCCCGCGGGGCCCCTGGGCCGTGATGCTGTCCCGGGAGCACGGGAAGCAGAACTTGTGGCCCGGCTCAGAGGGGCACTGCACGAAGTGCGTGTCCTCCAGCCGCTGGAGGCAGATGGAGCAGCACAGCGGCGCGCTGCTGGGCACGGGGGAGTCGGGCACCTGGTCCACGCCCCCCCCCGCGGACACGCCGAGCTCTCCGTTGCGGGACGAGAGGCGCCTCTGCCCGGACCCGGAGGCGGGGGACACCGGGCCGCTGCTGGGGTGTCTGGAGGACGACGTGGTGGAGTGGACCGAGTCCCGGTCCTTGTTGGGGGACTGCGCGCTCCCGAGCGGGTCCGCCACGGACACGAGCACGGCCATCGGGGACGGGCCGTTGTGCAGCGGGGCCGCGGGCTCCGGCGGGGGGAGGCCGGGGCCCGCGGTCCCGGGCAGCTTGAGGGCTTCGGTCTGGCTCCACTGGGGCCTCTGGTCCTCCGAGGACGAGTCCGGCTCCGGGGACGCCCTCCGCTTCCTCCCGCAGGGCCCGGGGCCCCCGCAGGGCCCAGAGCCCCCGCAGGGCGGCAGCGGGCAGCCGGAGTCGGTGTGGGGCACCGGGAGCACGGCCCCGCACACCCCCTCCCGAAAGCCGCGCAGCGGCTCCGGGAGCAGGTCCCCCAGAAGGCGCCAGTCCCCGGAGCCACGCCGCGTCTCGTACTCCAGGTACCGGAACCCGGAGGACAGGCCCCGGCCGAAGTCCTTCATGCAGTCCCGGTACATCTGCCGGGCCACACCGGACGCGCTGCAGAACAGCAGCCCGGAGCCGCTCGGGTACTCGATGAAGATCTTCAGCTCGTGCTCCAGACCCGGTTTGGAGACCGCGTCGAAGGCGCAGACCCGACCCAGCAGCGCGTGGTCCTTCTTGAAGCGCACATGGAAGGGGGTGCAGGCGGACAGCGCCAGCAGCGTGTCCCGCACCGGCTTCGGCTTCCCGGTCCAGTCGTCCTGCCGGTTCCGGAGGCTGTCGCCCAGCTCGGACAGGGCCTCCGCGCTGCGCTGCCTCTCCTTCGGGTCCCGCTCCGGGTCCGAGCCGGACCCGGACCCGGACCCCGAGCCGGGCTGCTTCCCTGCGGGGTCAGGCAGGGGGCCCTGCGGGGCGGCTCTGCCCGCATGGCCGTGCGGGCCGGGTCCGCTCAGCAGCGTCTGGGGCAGCAGGTTCGGCGGCACGTGCATCGGTCCCGGTCCCGGTCCCCCGTGGCTCCGGGCCCGTGAGTTCGGGCTCTGCCGGTCCGCGTCCTGGTGCTGGTTCAGCTCCTTCAGGGGGGCCGCCTGGCTCTTGGCCGCAGCGGGCTGCAGCCCCACGGGAGGGGGGGGGCCCCCTGCGGGAGGGGGGGGGCCCCCTGCGGGGGCTCGCTCCTGGAAGCCGTGGGCCCGCTTCAGGTGGCGCGCGGTCCCGATGACGACCTCCACCCGGTGAGCGCCCTCGTAGTTGACGCAGCCGCGACACACCGGCTCGCTGAAGTCCCAGAGCAGCGCCCAGGGCCGGCGGGGCAGCGCGCACAGGTAGCAGGGGGGGGGGGGCGGGGGGGGCATCTGGAGCCCGTCTCCTCCTGCCTCCTTCTGGGTCTCCTCCTCCTCTTCCTCCTCCTCCTCCTCCTCCTCCTCCTCCTGGGAGCCGCGGGATGAGACGCACAGCAGCCAGAGAGCAGCGCTGATAGACGGACTCTCTCAGCTCATTGTTCCTCTGGAGCTCCGTGTGCTGCAGAGGAGGAGGAGGAGGAGGAGGAGGGGGGCTGCCTCCTCCTCCTCCTCCTCCCTCCCCCCCCCTCAGAGGAATGCCACCTGGTAGAGTAAGTGACGTCATCGCCCCCTCCTCTGAGACTGGAATGTCATGACGCCACATGTTGCCCCCCCATCGGAACAGCGTGTCACGTGACTCAAACCTCGTGACGTCATCTGCTCTTCAGTGAACCAATCAGCTGGTAGTATTTATATATATTCATGTATATTTATGTATATTTATGAATGGCTATGATAGTATTATAGTGTACCATATTACAGTCTGTTATGCTGCTGCACTACACATTATTATTATTATTATTATTATTATTATTATTCATGAGTGTGTTGCTAGGCAGGTTTCTTAGTTTCACTGTGAACGGGTTAACCACCACACTGATGCATTCTGGGGTTCAATGTGTCACACACACTGATGCATTCTGGGGTTTAATGTGTCACACACACAAACATAAACATCAACATCAAAACCTGCAGTGAGGTTACTGATGGATACCCTGTGTGTTGCCATGGAAACACGCCGGGCCACCGTGATAGGAGGAGGGGGGAAGAGGAAGGAAACAGGAGGAGCCTTGTTCTTCCTGACTCTCTGAACATCCCATAGTAGTGAACAGAGGTCTGGTAACCATGGATACACCACCCCACCCCCTCCCCTCACCTGGTTGGCTCTGGCCATCGGTCACGGCGGGGTGTTGCCATAGCAACTGGGCCGGTCTCCACGGCGACGAAGGCAGCGCTGCTTTGCTGCTGGTTGCTATGGACGCCAGCTGATGGAGACAGAAGAAGACATTCAGGTGGATTCTCCCCCAGCACCACGAAGACCTCCATAGGGACCCATAGGGACCCATAGGGACCCATAAGGACCCATAGGGACCCATAGGGACCCATAAGGACCCATAGGGACCCATAGGGACCCATAGGGACCCATAGGGACTCATAAGGACCCATAAGGACCCCGAAGGACCCATAGGGACCCCGAAGACCTAGGACCCATAAGGACCCATAGGGACCCATAGGGACTTATAAGGACCCATAAGGACCCCGAAGGACCCCGAAGGACCCATAGGGACCCCTAAGACATCCTCAAAGACCTCTGGAACCATGTCAATATATATATATATATATATATATATATATATATATATATATATATATATATTCATTTATTTATTTGCCATGACAACCTGGTCTCCAGCCTCCACTGTTCTGGAGGTGTTTCCATGGTAACAGAACATCTAAACTGTCAGACAGACGCTGCTGCCCCCTGCTGGTCACGATGATGAAGATGATGAAGATGATGAAGATATTACCTGTTCACCACAGAGACCAACATGATGAAGATGATGAAGAGTTTACCTGCTGCTTCCAGGTGAGTGACCTGCAGACGTGGAGTCTGACCTGAAGCCGTGAGGTCAGAGGTCACAGGGGCGTGACCCGTCACCAGCCTGACAGCGGCGTCTACAAGGCAACAGGAGGACGGCCCCGCCTCCGTCTGCACCCCTACTGCATTCTGGGAGCTGGTCCTGTCCAACAGCTGCACTTTGACCTCCCTCCTCTGGGGGGCGCTGTGAGACCTGAGAACAGACAGGAAGTCACAAGGTTTTCAAAATAAAACATTGAGTTCCTTCAGAATACATGATGAGGCGTTTCCATGACAACGATCAACATCAACAAACAAACAAACAAACGATGTTTGATCCTCACCGATGCTTCAGAGCAGCCAGGACGAGTCCTCGGCCTCCAGCCTGGAACCGGGAGGTCAGGAGGTCACCTGGAGCGGTGATGTCATCAGGGAGGGTGATGTCATCAACAACCAGCAGTTTATGGTGTCATTAAAACACACACACACACACACACACACACACACGATTATCATTGTTGTTATTATTGTTACTATTGTAGTGTACATAACCAAAAGGCCACGGAGCTCCATGGTTTGTGGTTTCAGGCAAAAGAAACATTTTCAAAGGATTCAGTTTTTTTTCTTATAATTTATTTCACAAAAGAACAAAATAGCTCCTCACCTGCCTGCTCCTATTATAAACCCAGGTGCATTGTGGTCCTACACCTGCCTGCTCCTATTATAAACCCAGGTGCATTGTGGTCCTACACCTGCCTGCTCCTATTATAAACCCAGGTGCATTGTGGTCCTACACCTGCCTGCTCCTATTATAAACCCAGGTGCATTGTGGTCCTACACCTGCCTGCTCCTATTATAAACCCAGGTGCATTGTGGTCCTACACCTGCCTGCTCCTATTATAAACCCAGGTGCATTGTGGTCCTACACCTGCCTGCTCCTATTATAAACCCAGGTGCATTGTGGTCCTACACCTGCCTGCTCCTATTATAAACCCAGGTGCATTGTGGTCCTACACCTGCCTGCTCCTATTATAAACCCAGGTGCATTGTGGTCCTACACCTGCCTGCTCCTATTATAAACCCAGGTGCATTGTGGTCCTACACCTGCCTGCTCCTATTATAAACCCAGGTGCATCGTGGTCCTACACCTGCCTGCTCCTATTATAAACCCAGGTGCATTGTGGTCCTACACCTGCCTGCTCCTATTATAAACCCAGGTGCATTGTGGTCCTACACCTGCCTGCTCCTATTATAAACACCAGGTGTTCACAGCGTCACCCAACTAGTAAACAAATAAACTATCAAAAGAAGAAGTTATCCTAAAATAACAAACAATACTACTGGTAAACAAAAACAACCAAATACCAACATCAATAAATAACTCCAACAAATATTGTTATTGTTGTTATAGTTGTTATTATTGCCTTCACGTGTTCATCCTGCATGACATTTTAATGACGTCATAAACCGCTGGTCGTTAATCACTATGACGTCATCAGTAACGGACCTGTAACACCGGAGCTGTTCCCGGGCTGAGGGGGGGGCGGACCGGGGCGGGCCTCATGGTCAGGGACGGCTATCTGCACTGGTCCCGGTCCGGGTCCGGGTCCGGGTCTCGGTCCGGATCCGGGTCCAGCTACATGTCTCCCATCCGAGGGGAGAACCCGAGTGGACCGGATCAAGACGTCCCCGGTGCGGGAGGAGCAGGAGGACCGGTCCGGTGAGTCTGAGCTGGACCGGAACCACATGAGTTCTCTGTTCACGAGCTGCTCCGCTTTCAAACGACCCGCTGCCACAACATCCGGGTCCCGTAACATCCGGGTCCGACTACATCCGGTCCCACTACATCCGGGTCCCACTACATCCGGGTCTTCTAACATCCAGGTCCTCTAACATCCGGGTCCCACTACATCCGGGTCTAAAGAGTTCCGGACGATTAAAAGCAGTTTTTATTTTTTATTTTATTCTTTATTCAATAATTACAGATTTACAGTCTCACAAATTGTCAATAAAAAACGGCAAAATACATTTAAATATATTTTAATACATTCAAACTAACAAGCCAGGGGGCGACAGACAGACAGGCAGAGAGACAGACAGGCAGACAGACAGGCAGAGAGACAGACAGGCAGACAGACAGGCAGAGAGACAGACAGGCAGACAGACAGGCAGACAGGCAGAGAGACAGACAGACAGGCAGAGAGACAGACAGACAGGCAGAGAGACAGACAGGCAGGCAGACAGACAGACAGGCAGACAGGCAGACAGAGAGACAGACAGGCAGACAGGCAGGCAGGCAGAGAGACAGACAGGCAGACAGACAGGCAGAGAGACAGACAGGCAGGCAGGCAGACAGACAGGCAGAGAGACAGACAGACAGGCAGACAGACAGACAGGCAGACAGAGAGACAGACAGGCAGACAGGCAGGCAGGCAGAGAGACAGACAGGCAGACAGACAGGCAGACAGACAGACAGACAGACAGCCTTAATAAATAAAGAGGCTCAGACTCTGATTGTATGATCATATCATATATCATATATATTAATATTATTATATCATAAATCATATCATGTAGCGTATATTCATATAGTGACTATATTAATATAGGAGCTGAGTTTATAATAATTGAACATGTTTTAATCTATCCTTTGTTTCTTCAGATGCTCTTCAATGTGAACCAAAGACCAGCTGAGACATGAATAGTTAAAACAAGGGTTCAAACATGAATAAATATGAACGAGTATATTTATGTATTAGTACACACTCCGCTCCACGAGGGGGCGCGAGGCTCCGGACGGCCGTTCTGAGTCCGCCAGTAAAACCACCGAAGAAGAAGAAGTGACGTCATCACATGTCCTTCAGCCGCAGAGCAGCTGCACGTGAAGCATCCACACCGGCCTCAGGTAAGACCACAGCGCGGGAGTTTCTGCCTCAGGGGTCATCACAGCGCGGGAGTTTCTGCCTCAGGTGACGTCACAGTTCGTGTTTGTAGTTTAATGTTTAAGACACTGAACCCAGAACCCCCAGAGGAAGCTAATGCTAGCTAGGTTAGCCGTGAGCTGATGACGTAACCAGCAGCTCGCTGCACAGACAGGAAGCAGCGACCTGCTGGTGACGTCACAGACCGGAAGCAGCGTCCAAACTGAGGACTTTAAGGATGCAGATGAAGAAGAAGAGCCTGTAGACAGACTGGAGGTTTAAAGTGAGTTTTACTGAATTGAGTCCTGTTTGTTCTCCAGACCTGAACCTGAACCTGAATCATGGC
>JACSYO010001278.1:25000-40472 GCA_016806645.1 Ophiodon elongatus | reverse complement strand
ATATATATATACACATATATATATATATGTGTATATATATATATGTGTATATATATATATGTGTATGTATGTATGTATGTATATATATATATGTGTGTGTGTGTGTGTGTGTGTGGAGACCATCCAGTCGAACACCTGATGTTTCACCTGTCTGTTCTGTGTCCAGATGGCGGAGACGGTGAAGTACGTGGACGACGAGCACAGGAGCATCTTCCTGAAGCTGCTGAACGAGCAGCGTCTGGAGGGGGAACACTGCGACATCGCCGTGGTGGTCGAAGACGTCAAGTTTCGCGCTCACCGCTGTGTGCTCGCCGCCTGCTCCAACTACTTCAAAAAGCTCTTCAAGAAACACGAGGTATGTCCAAATACTTCAAAAAAACACAAGGTACTATAAAATAGTACAGTAAGTAGTAGTATAGTAATACAAATACTCAAAGGTAAGTGAGGTATTTATGAAGCACTGTTCAACAAGAACGTTTTAACCAGATGAAGAGACAACAGTAGAAAACAAAGTAAAAACACACATTTAAAATTCTTTGATAAATACTCGGTACTCACCTGTGATCTCCTCAGGTGGACAACTCCTCTGTGATTGAGATCGACTTCATTCGCTCTGATATCTTCGAGGAGGTGCTGAACTACATGTACACCGCCAAGATCTCCGTGAGGAAGAGAGACGTCAACCTCATGATGTCATCAGGACAGATACTCGGCATCCGCTTCCTCGACAAGCTCTGCTCTCAGGTAACACTCACTCAGGTAACACTCACTCAGGTAAAACATACATAGGTAACACTCACTCAGGTAAAACATACATAGGTAACACTCACTCAGGTAAAACATACATAGGTAACACTCACTCAGGTAACACTCACTCAGGTAAAACATACATAGGTAACACTCACTCAGGTAACACTCACTCAGGTAACACTCACTCAGGTAAAACATACATAGGTAACACTCACTCAGGTAAAACATACATAGGTAACACTCACTCAGGTAAAACATACATAGGTAACACTCACTCAGGTAACACTCACTAGGTAACACTCACTCAGGTAAAACATACATAGGTAACACTCACTCTGGTAAAACATACATAGGTAACACTCACTCAGGTAAAACATACATAGGTAACACTCACTCAGGTAACACTCACTCAGGTAAAACATACATAGGTAACACTCACTCAGGTAAAACATACATAGGTAACACTCACTCAGGTAAAACATAAATAGGTAACACTCACTCAGGTAACACTCACTCAGGTAAAACATACATAGGTAACACTCACTCTGGTAAAACATACATAGGTAACACTCACTCAGGTAAAACATACATAGGTAACACTCACTCAGGTAAAACATACATAGGTAACACTCACTCAGGTAAAACATACATAGGTAACACTCACTCAGGTAACACTCACTCAGGTAAAACATACATAGGTAACACTCACTCAGGTAACACTCACTCAGGTAAAACATACATAGGTAACACTCACTCTGGTAACACTCACTCAGGTAACACTCACTCAGGTAAAACATACATAGGTAACACTCACTCAGGTAAAACATAAATAGGTAACACTCACTCAGGTAAAACATACATAGGTAACACTCACTCAGGTAAAACATAAATAGGTAACACTCACTCAGGTAAAACATACATAGGTAACACTCACTCGGGTAACACTCACTCAGGTAAAACATACATAGGTAACACTCACTCAGGTAAAACATAAATAGGTAACACTCACTCAGGTAAAACATACATAGGTAACACTCACTCAGGTAAAACATACATAGGTAACACTCACTCAGGTAGCACTCACTCAGGTAACACTCACTCAGGTAACACTCACTGTGGTAAAACATACATAGGTAACACTCACTCAGGTTTACCTGTGTGTGATTTACCTGTGTTCATCAGACAGGTGAAGCTCCTCCCTCTGTGTGATGATGCGTTCATGTGTCCTTAGAAACGAGACGTGTCCTCAGAGGACAAAGACAAGTTTCCTTATGACATCGTGAAGATGGCGCTGCCGCCCGAGGCCCAGCTGGCTGCCGACGCCGAGGTACCCGTTAATGATCAGTCATCAGAGAGACCGTCATCAACATAGGGCATCCTACTATTAGTGTGTGTGTGCGTGTGTGTGCGTGTGTGTGTGTGCGTGTGTGTGTGTGTGTGTGTGTGTAGGTACTCGGGGAACACAATGACACGCCCACTACAGATGACCTCGTTGAGGCGTCGGCCAATCAGGAGCTGGATAAGTCTCCCAGTGCGGCGCTGCGTGTTCAGGAAGCCATCCTGAAAGAACTGACCAATGAGGACGTACACAAGGTACACAGGTGTTACAGGGACAGGTGTGACAGGGTTACAGGGACAGGTGTTACAGGGTTACAGGGACAGGTGTGACAGGGTTACAGGGACAGGTGTGACAGGGTTACAGGGACAGGTGTTACAGGGTTACAGGGACAGGTGTTACAGGGTTACAGGGACAGGTGTGACAGGGTTACAGGGACAGGTGTTACAGGGTTACAGGGACAGGTGTGACAGGGTTACAGGGACAGGTGTTACAGGGTTACAGGGACAGGTGTGACAGGGTTACAGGGACAGGTGTTACAGGGTTACAGGGACAGGTGTGACAGGGTTACAGGGACAGGTGTGACAGGGTTACAGGGACAGGTGTGACAGGGTTACATGGACAGGTGTTGCAGGGTTACAGGGACAGGGGTTACAGGGACAGGTGTTACAAGGACAGGTGTGACAGGGTTACAGGGACAGGGGTTACAGGGACAGAAGTTACAGGGTTACAGGGACAGGGTTACAGGGACAGGTGTTGCAGGGTTACAGGGTTACAGGGACAGGTGTTACAGGGTTACAGGGACAGGTGTTACAGGGTTACAGGGACAGGTGTTACAGGGACAGGTGTTGCAGGGTTACAGGGACAGGGGTTACAGGGACAGGGTTACAGGGACAGGTGTGACAGGGTTACAGGGACAGGTGTTACAGGGTTACAGGGACAGGGTGTTCAGGGACAGGGTTACAGGGACAGGTGTTACAGGGTTACAGGGACAGGTGTTACAGGGACAGGTGTTGCAGGGTTACAGGGACAGGGGTTACAGGGACAGGGTTACAGGGACAGGTGTGACAGGGTTACAGGGTTACAGGGACAGGTGTTACAGGGTTACAGGGACAGGTGTTACAGGGACAGGGTTACAGGGACAGGTGTTACAGGGTTACAGGGACAGGTGTTACAGGGACAGGGTTATAGGGACAGGTGTTACAGGGTTACAGGGACAGGTGTTGCAGGGTTACAGGGACAGGGGTTACAGGAACAGGGTTACAGGGACAGGTGTTACAGGGTTACAGCGACAGGTGTTACAGGGACAGGTGTTGTAGGGTTACAGGGACAGGTGTTACAGGGACAGGTGTTACAGGGACAGGTGTTACAGGGACAGGTGTTACAGGGACAGGGTTACAGGGACAGGTGTTGCAGGGTTACAGGGACAGGTGTTACAGGGTTACAGGGACAGGTGTTACAGGGACAGGGTTACAGGGACAGGTGTTACAGGGACAGGGTTACAGGGACAGGTGTTACAGGGTTACAGGGACAGGTGTTACAGGGACAGGTGTTACAGGGTTACAGGGACAGGTGTTACAGGGACAGGTGTTACAGGGACAGGTGTTGCAGGGTTACAGGGACAGGTGTTGCAGGATTACAGGGACAGGTGTTACAGGGACAGGTGTTACAGGGTTACAGGGACAGGTGTTACAGGGACAGGTGTTACAGGGTTACAGGGACAGGTGTTACATGGACTGGTGTGAGGATCAGAGTGTTGCACAATAAAATAATATTTAGTCATATTTATGACTTTCACCTCTTTATCATTATTCAAATAATGAAATTCAATGTAAACCCTAAAATACAGCCGTTCACAAGCAGACACCCAGAACACAGGTAACCACAGGTAACCGATCATGTGACTTCTCCAGGTCACCTGCTACGACCAGGATGTGGTGGCGGACATGGAGGCGGAGCCTAAAGAGCTGGGGGCGGAGCACCACGCCACGGAGACGCTGACCTTTGCAGAGAGCATGGGGGAGGTGAAGGACGAGCAGCCGCCCGGCTGGTCCACGGCCACCACGGACATGAAGTTTGAGTACCTGCTGTACGGGCACCGGGACCAGCTGGCATGCCAGGTGTGTGGCAAGACCTTCCTGGACGAGAGCCGGCTCAGGTACGTACAGCAGACCAGCTCACCTGAGACCAGCACACCTGAGACCAGCTCAGCTCACCTGAGACCTGCTCACCTGAGACCAGCTCACCTGAGACCAGCTCAGCTCACCTGAGACCTGCTCACCTGAGACCAGCTCACCTGCTCTCTCTGTCTCCAGGAAACACGAGAAGCTCCACTCGGCTGAGCGCCCGTTCGCCTGTGAGATCTGCACCAAAGCTTTCACCACCCACGCTCACCTGAAAGGTAACCGCTCACCTGAGCTCTGATGTCATCACACCTCTGTACCAACAGGGGGCAGCTGGCAACGCGTGGTTTACTGAAGTGTTTGGCTCCGCCCTCACCTGTATGTTTCAGAGCACCTGAAGATCCACACGGGCTTCAAACCGTACAGGTGTGACGTTTGTGGGAAATCGTTCATTCGAGCTCCGGACCTGAAGAAACACGAACGAGTTCACAGCAACGAGCGGCCATTTGCCTGCCAGATGTGTGAGAAGGTGAGCTGTCTGTCTCTCACCTGTCTGTCTGAACACCTGTCTGTCTGAACACCTGTCTGTCTGTCTGTCTGTCTCTCCCTGTCTGTTTGAACACCTGTCTGTTTGAACACCTGTCTGTCTGAACACCTGTCTGTCTCTCCCTTGTCTGTTTGAACACCTGTCTGTCTCTCCCCTGTCTGTTTGAACACCTGTCTGTTTGAACACCTGTCTGTCTGAACACCTGTCTGTCTCTCCCCTGTCTGTTTGAACACCTGTCTGTCTCTCCCCTGTCTGTTTGAACACCTGTCTGTTTGAACACCTGGCTGTCTGAACACCTGTCTGTCTCTCCCCTGTCTGTCTGAACACCTGTCTGTCTCTCACCTGTCTGTCTGCAGGCGTTTAAACACAAGTCTCACCTGAAGGACCATGAGAGGAGACACCGAGGAGAGAAACCCTTCGTCTGTCCGTCCTGCACCAAGGCCTTTGCCAAGGTACTACAACTATAATACTAATACTACTACTACTACTACTACTACTACTACTACTACTACTATAATAGTTTGAGTGAAACTGCGTGCATCTTCTCTCTGGAAACGTCCAGTAGAGTCAGAAGGTTGCGTATTCAAATCACGTCAGGGTCACCAATGTAGGAGCGTGGAAACAAACGAGGAGGCAGTATTCCCTTTGGCGGCAGGTTTATTTCCATCCACAAACACCTCTCACATTCACTTCCTGCTACCCTTTAACCCCCCTTGTCACCAGGGTTACGCCCCTTCTCTTAAAGGGGCCCCGTGAATTGGGTCCTTTTAGTCCCCTACACTATAATGCTACTACAACTCGTGCTTCTGGTGAGTTCGGTGTGGTTCTGTCTTCCAGGCGTCGGATCTGAAGCGTCATGAGAACAACATGCACAGTGAGAGGAAGCAGCTGAACCCCCTGCAGAGCGACACGGAGACCCTGCAGGCTGCCGCCATGGCTGCTGAGGAGCAGCACCTGGAGGGCCTGGGCTGCTCCTAGCACTGGGGGGGGCCTGGGCCGCTCCTAGCACTGGGGGGGGGGCTGGGCTGCTCCTAGCACTGGGGGGGGCCTGGGCCGCTCCTAGCACTGGGGGGGGGCTGGGCCGCTCCTAGCACTGGGGGGGGGCTGGGCTGCTCCTAGCACTGGGGGGGCTGGGCGCTCTAGCACTGGGGGCTGGGCCTTCCTAGCACTGGGGTGGCTGTCCTACACGGGGCTGGGCTGCCTACTGGGGGGCCTGGGCCGCTCTAGCACTGGGGGGCTGGGCCGCTCCTAGCTGGGGGGCTGGGCTGCTCCTAGCACTGGGGGGCTGGGCTGCTCCTAACAACTGGGGGGGGGGCTGGGCTGCTCCTAACACTGGGGGCTGGGCTGCTCCTAACAACTGGACAGCCTCACCTGGAGTGCCTGGTCCGCTCCGGACACCTGGGGGGCCTGGCCCGCTCCAGACACCTGGGGGGCCTGGCCGCTCCCAGACACCTGGGGGGGAGGGGGGAGGGCTGGTCCGCTCCGGACACCTGGGGGGGCTGCTCCTAACACCTGGACAGGTGTTACTGTATAAATAATATTTTCACTGTTTATTGATCTTTTTTTCTTCTTTTTTTTTTTAAACCAGACTGTTTTTGCCTGCTCGGTTCAGAGAACATGAACTGACTTTGACCTGAGCAAAGACCTCAGCGATCATGTGGTAAACATGTTAGTAACACGTTGGTAACATGTTAGTAACACGGACTCCTCCGGCTCATGTACGATCTGTAACCTCGTCTCTTTGTAAATGTACAGGATGTTTTCAGTCTGAACCAAACTGTTGATTTGTGTTGTTTATAAAGTTGTTGTTCTGTTCAGTTTCATGAGCAGAGCTACTGTGTTTTAAACCACACGTCTGATTTATTTCATCATTCATCACCATTAAAGATTAATAATCTCCTGCCCTCAACCAGTACGATCTATCCTCAGATAGTGACCTTAGACAGCTGTAAACCCTGAAATATATTTAGATGGCTTTTCTCCCATCGACTGTCACCAAATGTCTTCAACAATGTTTACTTCTAAACCTTCTGCCTGTCTCAGACCTCATCCAGACCAGGCTGCTTCAAGACGTTTTACCTTTAGTTACCTCTGCTAGATGTTATCAATCCTCAGGACCACAGTCCTTCATAGTATTACCTTTAGTTAGTCCCTCTACTAGGGCAGCCCTGGTGGAGGCCAACACCCACCGGGACACGAACACAGCTCCTACTGCTACACCCACCGGGACACGAACACAGCTCCTACTGCTACACCCACCGGGACACGAACACAGCTCCTACTGCCACACCCACCGGGATACGAACACAGCTCCTACTGCCACACCCACCGGGATACGAACACAGCTCCTACTGCACACCCACCGGGATACGAACACAGCGTCCTACTGCTACACCCACCGGGATACGAACACAGCTCCTACTGCTACACCCACCGGGATACGAACACAGCTCCTACTGCTACACCCACCGGGATACGAACACAGCTCCTACTGCTACACCCACCGGGATACGAACACAGCTCCTACTGCTACACCCACCGGGATACGAACACAGCTCCTACTGCCACACCCACCGGGATACGAACACAGCTCCTACTGCAACACCCACCGGGATACGAACACAGCTCCTACTGCGGTCCTACAGAGACCGGATGGCCCCCCATACTCCTGCAGCCCCCCCACAAGAACCCAGAGGGACCCGGTCTAAAGCCTCTCCAGGTCCACAGAGCACATGTAGACTGGTGGGGTAACTCCAGCAGTCTGAGGGTAAAGAGCTGCTCCTCTTAATACCCCGACGGAGAGGCTGAGTAGTGAGATACCCCGACAGAGAGGCTGAGTAGTGAGATACCCCGACAGAGAGGCTGAGTAGTGAGATACCCCGACAGAGAGGCTGAGTAGTGAGATACCCCGACAGAGAGGCTGAGTAGTGTGATACCCCGACAGAGAGGCTGAGTAGTGTGATACCCCGACAGAGAGGCTGAGGTGATACCCCGACAGAGAGGCTGAGTAGTGAGATACCCCGACAGAGAGGCTGAGTAGTGAGATACCCCGACAGAGAGGCTGAGTAGTGAGATACCCCGACAGAGAGGCTGAGTAGTGAGATACCCCGACAGAGAGGCTGAGTAGTGTGATACCCCGACAGAGAGGCTGAGTAGTGTGATACCCCGACAGAGAGGCTGAGTAGTGTGATACCCCGACGGAGAGGCTGAGTAGTGAGATACCCCGACGGAGAGGCTGAGTAGTGTGATACCCCGACGGAGAGGCTGAGTAGTGA
Source organism: Ophiodon elongatus (assembly GCA_016806645.1). NCBI lineage: Eukaryota > Metazoa > Chordata > Actinopteri > Perciformes > Hexagrammidae > Ophiodon > Ophiodon elongatus. The sequence continues at coordinate 32,441 of JACSYO010001278.1, read as the reverse complement.
GATACCCCGATAGAGAGGCTGAGTAGTGAGATACCCCGATAGAGAGGCTGAGTAGTGAGATACCCCGACGGAGAGGCTGAGTAGTGTGATACCCCGACGGAGAGGCTGAGTAGTGTGATACCCCGACGGAGAGGCTGAGTAGTGTGATACCCCGACGGAGAGGCTGAGTAGTGTCATACCCCGATAGAGTCCCATGGGGGCAACAGAGCCCATGAGACATTGAAGAGGCGAGTCAGCCAACACAGCCCAACAATGTCCAGCTCCTTCAGCCTCTCAGGGCGGATCTCATCCCCCCCGTGGTGCCCCAGAACAGCCCAGTTACAGGACCCCACCCTGGGAAATGTCCAGGTCCTAGAGGGAACTTTGGTGGGAATCAGGGTAACTCCTTCCTACCCTCACGTTGCAGTGACACATGGCCTCTTATATCAGGTAGCTGCGAGTGGTAAGAGTGAACGTCATGATCAGTGGTGGAATGTAACCAAGTATAATTACTTATTCAAGGTACTTTACTTGAGTATTTCCATTTTATTCAACTTTGTACTTCCACTCCACTACATCTCAGAGGGAAATATTGTACTTTTTACTCCACTACATTTGTCTGACAGCTTTAGTTACGAGTTACTTTGCACATTACAATCTTTCAAACCCATCCTAACTTCCCAAACTGAAAAACAGTGTATAAAGGAGTTAAAATAAGTTCCACCTTCAACATCTGCAGCAGGAATAATGATCCAAACAGATGTACATATTAAATATCCATATATAATAAAACACTGACTGGGATCAAGTTTCTGCAATAAAATTTTCATTTTCTGTTTTCCGGTTCAGTGAGAACTCTAGTCTGTGTTGGCTTGAAGAAGCTCTGAGTCAGGCTGAATGTCTGAGGTGGAGATGAGAAGGTAGAATGTCTGAGGTGGAGATGAGAAGGTAGAATGTCTGAGGTGGAGATGAGAAGGTAGAATGTCTGAGGTGGAGATGAGAAGGTAGAATGTCTGAGGTGGATATGAGAAGGTAGAATGTCTGAGGTCTAACTCCACTAACTAACACGGCTTTACCTTCAACTTCATAAATAAATACTTAGAAGTCCATGTTTAGTTAAAAACTCTACTCTACTCTACTGAGAGCTAACACACACACACACACACACACACAGACACACACACACACACACACACTCAGCTCCTCCCAAGTCTCCTTGGCTATGTCTTGAGCAGACCTGCACATTGTACGGCCCGTGGGCCCTGTCCCCATCGCACCATGATTGAACATGTAGGGGCAATGCGAGACAGGGTGGCAGCTGTGGTTCCCCTTGTGAAGGAGCCTTGTGGTTCCCCTTGTGAAGGAGCCTTGTGGTTCCCCTTGTGAGGGAGCCTTGTGGTTCCCCTTGTGAAGGAGCCTTGTGGTTCCCCTTGTGAAGGAGCCTTGTGGTTCCCCTTGTGAGGGAGCCTTGTGGTTCCCCTTGTGAGGGAGCCTTGTGGTTCCCCTTGTGAGGGAGCCTTGTGGTTCCCCTTGTGAAGGAGCCCATGGAGAAGGCTCAAAGGGATCAGAGGGCAGTGTATAACCGAGCAGCCCAACCCAGAGAATTCAACCCAGGAGACAGAGTCCTAGTTCTGGTCCCAACCGTGGAATGTAAGTTCTTGGCTACGTGGCAGGGACCATATGAAGTAATTGAAAAGGTTGGGGAAGTCAATTATAAAGTACGGCAACCGGGGAAGAGGAAAGGTGAGCAAATCTACCATATTAACCTCTTAAAGAAATGTCATGATTGATCTCCCCTCACCAACTGCAGCAGGCAAAGGAGCTTACGGAGGGTAACCAGGATGTCTGGGGGAACATGACATACCCACCACGCCAGGAGAAACGGTGAACCAAAAGCCGTATCGGGTGCCGGAGTCCCGCAAGAAGCTGATCGATGAGGAGGTGAGGAAGATGTTGCAGTTGAATGTGATGGTTAGAGTCCGAGAGTGCCTGGTCAAGCCCCATCATGCTGGCAGACGAGCCGGAGAAAACAGTATGTTTCTGTAATGATTTCAGAAAAGTAGATGAAGTGTCTGACTTTGATGCATACCCCATGCCTCGTGTCGACGAGCTCATTGAAAGCCTGGGCAATGCACGGCTCCCAACCACCCTGGATCTCACGAAGGGGTATTGGCAGGTCCCCTTGTCTGCAGGATCAAAGGAGAAGACGGCCTCTGCCACCCCTGGAGGCCTTTGGCAGTACTGGATGATGCCCTTTGGTCTGTTTCGAGCTCCCGCCACGTTCCAGCGCTTCATGGATCAGGTTCTTAGACCCCATCTGGAATATGTTGTGATTCAGAGCCCAGACTGGGAAAGACACCTGCCTCGTGTAGTACCATCTTACCCCACTAGAGAGCTCATAGTACCATCTTACCCCACTAGAGAGCTCATAGTACCATCTTACCCCACTAGAGAGATCATAGTACCATATTACCCCACTAGAGAGCTCATAGTACCATATTACCCCACTAGAGAGCTCACAGTACCATATTACCCCACTAGAGAGCTCACAGTACCATATTACCCCACTAGAGAGCTCATAGTACCATCTTACCCCACTAGAGAGCTCACAGTACCATATTACCCCACTAGAGAGCTCACAGTACCATATTACCCCACTAGAGAGCTAATAGTACCATATTACCCCACTAGAGAGCTCACAGTACCATATTACCCCACTAGAGAGATCACAGTACCATATTACCCCACTAGAGAGCTCATAGTACCATATTACCCCACTAGAGAGATCATAGTACCATATTACCCCACTAGAGAGCTCATAGTACCATATTACCCCACTAGAGAGCTAATAGTACCATATTACCCCACTAGAGAGATCACAGTACCATATTACCCCACTAGAGAGCTCATAGTACCATATTACCCCACTAGAGAGCTCATAGTACCATATTACCCCACTAGAGAGCTCATAGTACCATATTACCCCACTAGAGAGCTCATAGTACCTTATTACCCCACTAGAGAGATCACAGTACCATATTACCCCACTAGAGAGCTCACAGTACCATATTACCCCACTAGAGAGCTCATAGTACCATATTACCCCACTAGAGAGCTCATAGTACCATATTACCCCACTAGAGAGCTCATAGTACCATATTACCCCACTAGAGAGCTCATAGTACCATATTACCCCACTAGAGAGCTCATAGTACCATATTACCCCACTAGAGAGCTCATAGTACCATATTACCCCACTAGAGAGCTCATAGTACCATATTACCCCACTAGAGAGCTCATAGTACCATATTACCCCACTAGAGAGCTCATAGTACCATATTACCCCACTAGAGAGCTCATAGTACCATATTACCCCACTAGAGAGCTCACAGTACCATATTACCCCACTAGAGAGCTCATAGTACCATATTACCCCACTAGAGAGCTCATAGTACCATATTACCCCACTAGAGAGCTCATAGTACCATATTACCCCACTAGAGAGCTCATAGTACCATATTACCCCACTAGAGAGCTCATAGTACCATATTACCTACTACTCTCATTATATGAATCATTATGTCATATGTATTGAATGTGTTGTAACTTCATCATGCTACTACTCTCTTTTTCTCCCCGTTAAAGGAGTTCTTTTGGGGAGTTGTTCCTGTTCTGGGTTAGGGTTAGGGTGAGGGTCAAAGGTCAGAGGATGTTGTACGTGTTCAGATTTTAAAGCCCTCTGAGGAGAGTTTGTGATTTGGGGCTAAACAAAATAAATTGAATTGAATTGAAACACCAACAGCTCCTCATGTTTTAATATGAGCACGTTTTTACAACATATGAATTAACTAAAGTTTGATTTGATGATTAATAACACTGAATAATAAAACACATATAAAATACATAGATACAAATAAACTGGACGTCAGGGTTTGATCAGCCAATCACAGTGAGGGTTCACTCTGTAGACGTCCAGCAGCACGCAGTCAGGATGGAGACGCCGCTCACCTGAGAGACAGACGGGAGACAGAGAGACAGACAGAGAGACAGACGGGAGACAGAGAGACAGACGGGAGACAGAGAGACAGACGGGAGACAGAGAGACAGACGGGAGACAGAGAGACAGACAGAGAGACAGACGGGAGACAGAGAGACAGACGGGAGACAGGGGAGAGACAGACAGAGACAGACGGGAGACAGAGAGCAGACGGGGAGACAGACGGGAGACAGAGAGACAGACAGAGAGACAGACGGGAGACAGAGAGACAGACAGAGAGACAGACGGGAGACAGAGAGACAGACAGAGAGACAGACGGGAGACAGAGAGACAGACGGGAGACAGAGAGACAGACAGAGAGACAGACGGGAGACAGAGAGACAGACAGAGAGACAGACGGGAGACAGAGAGACAGACGGGAGACAGAGAGACAGACGGGAGACAGAGAGACAGACGGGAGACAGAGAGACAGACAGAGAGACAGACGGGAGACAGAGAGACAGACGGGAGACAGAGAGACAGACGGGAGACAGAGAGACAGACAGAGAGACAGACGGGAGACAGAGAGACAGACAGAGAGACAGACGGGAGACAGACAGGAGACAGACGGGAGACAGAGAGACAGACGGGAGACAGAGAGACAGACAGAGAGACAGACGGGAGACAGAGAGACAGACAGAGAGACAGACGGGAGACAGAGAGACAGACGGGAGACAGAGAGACAGACGGGAGACAGAGAGACAGACAGAGAGACAGACGGGAGACAGAGAGACAGACGGGAGACAGAGAGACAGACAGAGAGACAGACGGGAGACAGAGAGACAGACAGAGAGACAGACGGGAGACAGAGAGACAGACAGAGAGACAGACGGGAGACAGAGAGACAGACGGGAGACAGAGAGACAGACAGAGAGACAGACGGGAGACAGAGAGAGTTTTGATGTCATGTAATGTTTACATTATGTTTACATGAAGTTAGCATGATGTTTACATGAAGTTAGCATTATGTTTACATGAAGTTAGCATTATGTTTACATGAAGTTAGCATGATGTTTACATGAAGTTAGCATTATGTTTACATGAAGTTAGCATGATGTTTATATGTTTACATGATGTTTGTTTGATGTTTGTTGACATGATGTTATAACCAGACTCACAGATGTTTCCTCCGACTTCATACAGATGGTGAACAGAACAGCTGGAAGAGAGAAATACAACACAATGATAGATTATCAACTGTGTGTGTGTGTGTGTGTGTGTGTGTGTGTGTGTGTGTGTGTGTGTGTGTGTGTGTGTGTGTGTGTGTGTTAGTTACCTGTTGTCACACTCAAAGCGGGTGATGACGTCTTTGGCTCTCATCTGTCCATCAAGCTGTATCACCATGGAAACCTTAGTGTGCAGGGGGGCGTGAACCCTGATCACACCTGCACACAGCTCTGTAATCTACACACACCACACACACACACACACCACACACACACACACACCACACACACACACACACCACACACACACACACACACACCACACACACACACAAACACACCACACACACACACACACACACACACACACACACACACCACACACACACACACACACACACCACACACACACACACACACACACCACACACACACACACACACACACACACGGATGACATCACACTGAGTTACAGACGTACATCTGAAGCAAATCTGCTATCTCGTGAGCCTGAACGCATGCAGAATGGGGCGGAGTTCAACATTTGATCCCTCCCACTATGATCTGATTGGTCTAACGGGCGGATGTGGGCGGGTCAAACGTTGATTGGCTGGTTGAAGTCTGGTAGTGTCCTTCAACTTCAACCCGTCCACCAAAACAACACATGAACCGGCTGAGGTCTGTGTTACTTTAACTCACCTGGTCTCTGTCTCACCTGGTCTCTGTCTCACCTGGTCTCTGTCTCACCTGGTTCTCTGGTCTCTGTCTCACCTGGTCTCTGTCTCACCTGGTCTCTTTCTCACCTGGTCTCTGTCTCACCTGGTCTCTGTCTCACCTGGTCTCTGTCTCACCTGGTTCTCTGGTCTCTGTCTCACCTGGTCTCTGTCTCACCTGGTCTCTTTCTCACCTGGTCTCTGTCTCACCTGGTCTCTGTCTCACCTGGTCTCTGTCTCACCTGGTTCTCTGGTCTCTGTCTCACCTGGTCTCTGTCTCACCTGGTCTCTTTCTCACCTGGTCTCTGTCTCACCTGGTCTCTGTCTCACCTGGTCTCTGTCTCACCTGGTTCTCTGGTCTCTGTCTCACCTGGTCTCTGTCTCACCTGGTCTCTTTCTCACCTGGTCTCTGTCTCACCTGGTCTCTGTCTCACCTGGTTCTCTGGTCTCACCTGGTTCTGTAGTCTCTGGTCTCACCTGGTTCTGTAGTCTCTGTCTCACCTGGTTCTCTAGTCTCACCTGGTTCTCTTGTCTCACCTGGTTCTCTGGTCTCACCTGGTTCTCTGGTCTGACCTGGTTCTGTAGTCTCTGTGTCACCTGGTTCACTTGTCTCACCTGGTTCTCTGGTCCCACCTGGTTCTGTAGTAATCACTGGTTCTCTTGTCTGACCTGGTTCTCTCAGTCTCACCTGGTTCTCTCAGTCTCACCTGGTTCTCTTGTATCACCTGGTTCTCTTGTATCACTTGGTTCACTTGTCTCACCTGGTTCTCTGGTCTCACCTGGTTCTCTAGTCTCACCTGGTTCTCTGGTCTCACCTGGTTCACTGGTCTCACCTGGTTCTCTGGTCTCTGTCTCACCTGGTTCTCTGGTCTCACCTGGTTCACTGGTCTCACCTGGCTCTCTGGTCTCTGTCTCACCTGGTTCTCTGGTCTCACCTGGTTCACTGGTCTCACCTGGGTCTCTGTCTCACCTGGTTCTCTGGTCTCACTTGGTTCACTTGTCTCACATGGTTCACTGGTCTCACCTGGTTCACTGGTCTCACCTGGTTCTCTGGTCTCACCTGGTTCTCTGGTCTCACCTGGTTCTCTGGTCTCTGTCTCACCTGGTTCACTGGTCTCACCTGGTTCTCTGGTCTCACCTGGCTCTCTGGTCTCACCTGGTTCACTGGTCTCACCTGGTTCTCTGGTCTCACCTGGTTCACTAGTCTCACCTGGTTCTCTGGTCTCACATGGTTCACTGGTCTCACCTGGTTCTCTGGTCTCACCTGGTTCTCTGGTCTCTGTCTCACCTGGTTCTCTGCGTTCTTCCTCCTCAGCAGTCTTTTGGCCCTGGTTAGGCCAAACTGTTTCTGATTGGACGCCTGGTTCATCCGTCTCACCTGAGACAGCAGGAAGCTGGGGACCTGCCGAAGACAACAGGAAGTGATGTCATGGACAGCTGGGACAGTGATGTCCCCCTGTGGACGTGTCCTCTGACTCACAGTCCACAACAGGTCCTGGTGTGTGATCATCAGCCGGACCAGGTGAGCTCCGCCCACCGCCTCCTCC
>JACSYO010001278.1:0-15000 GCA_016806645.1 Ophiodon elongatus | reverse complement strand
TATATATAACTGTGACTGAGTGTATATATAACTGACTGAGTGTATATATAACTGACTGAGTGTATATATAACTGACTGAGTGTATATATAACTGACTGAGTGTATATATAACTGACTGAGTGTATATATAACTGACTGAGTGTATATATAACTGACTGAGTGTATATATAACTGACTGAGTGTATATATAACTGACTGAGTGTATATATAACTGACTGAGTGTATATATAACTTGCCACCTCGCTGAAGATGTCGCGGACGTCTCTGATTGGCTGCTTGTTTCGGGTCTTCAGCGTCTCGTTGTAGTTGTCCACCCTCTTCCTCACCGTGGCGGCTTGTTGCCGGGTCAGCGTGGACAGCAGCACCTCGGCGGGCGGCGGCACCGCCTCCGACGACGAGGAGGTCACCAGGGAGGACAGCCCCGCCTCCTTCAGCCACGCCTCCTCCAGCTCCACCTCTGCAGGTAAACAAAGACGAGTAAGTCACACGGAGAGACGGCGTCTCACTGCTGTCAGTTTAACTCACCGTCCATACTCTTCCTCTCCTCTTCCTCCTCTTCTTCCTCTCCCGCGTTCTCCTCCTCAATGCTCCGCACTTCTCTCCAGTAGGTTTCCATGTTAGCATGGTGGAGGTCAGAGGTCACCATTTGAGGGAGTGGAGGGGGGTCGGAGGAGATGGGGAGGGAGGTGGTAGGTGGAGATGACAACATCCTGCAGAGATGGACTGAGGAGATAGATGCTGTCAGCCAATCAGAGCGTCTAGATCCCGTTAGCCAATCAGAGCGTCTATATCCTGTCAGCCAATCGGAGCGTCTATATCCTGTCAGCCAATCGGAGCGTCTATATCCTGTCAGCCAATCGGAGCGTCTATATCCTGTCAGCCAATCGGAGCGTCTATATCCTGTCAGCCAATCGGAGCGTCTATATCCTGTCAGCCAATCGGAGACTTATTTGTGTTTATTTAAGCTTGAGTTGAACTGAAGTTCTATATCTAATGTGAATAAGAGTGAATCATCATTTTTAAATATCTTCACATTAAAAGGTGGAAGCTGATTGGATAACAGCTCCCTGACCCTGTGTTTAGATGTTGTGGTTGTTGGAGGACGAAGCTGAGCTCACATTAAATATAGATCACGTCCACGTGAGAGGAAGTGTATCGATCCGTGTGTGCTGGGGGAACCTCGGTCTAATGGTTCTGATTCCCGGGGGAGGACAGAGTGGGGTGCGCAGGCCATTAGCAGGAAATGGATGGTTTCGGCCAATCAGAGCGTCAGAGATAAGTGTCTTCACTCAGGTCCTCAGACCCCTCTTCCACAGCGAGACCTGAACCCTCTGAAAACCACACGGACCTCAGGCCTCTAGTTCAGGATCCAGATCTGGTCTGGAGTCGGTCCTATAAACACCGGGTGAGGGTCTGAAGCCACAATCCAGATCAGTTCAGGTCTCCGGTCCACATGCGACCAGCAGCCTGAGCTGGTCTAGACAGGTGGGTCGATCAGGTCTCCGGTCCACATGAGACCAGCAGACTGAGCTGGTCACATGTCACACGAAGCCTCATTCTGCATCCGGATCAGAGTCCAGAGACTGAACCAGATCCAGAACAGGACCCTGATATAGACTCAGACCAGATGCACTTGGGATTATTTTAGTTATTAACATCAATCTGTTATTAATCTGTTATTAATCTGTTATTAACCTGTTATCAATCAGTTATTAACCTGTTATTAACATCAATCTGTTATCAATCTGTTATCAATCTGTTATTAACCTGTTATCAATCTGTTATTAATCTGTTATTAACCTGTTATCAATCAGTTATTAACATCAATCTGTTATCAATCTGTTATTAACCTGTTATTAACCTGTTATCAATCTGTTATCAATCAGTTATTAACCTGTTATCAATCTGTTAACTGTTATTAACGTTACTGTTAACCTGTTATTAATTGTTATTAACACGTTACAACAAACCTGTTATTAACCTGTTATCAATCTGTTATTAACCTGTTATTAACCTGTTATTAACATCAATCTGTTATCAATCTGTTATTAACCTGTTATTAACCTGTTATCAATCTGTTATTAATATCAATCTGTTATTAATCTGTTATAATCTGTTATTAACATCAATCTGTTATCAATCTGTTATTAACCTGTTATCAATCTGTTATTAATCTGTTATTAACTGTTATCAATCTTAATCTGTTATTAATATCAATCTGTTATTAATCTGTTATTAACCTGTTATCAATCTGTTATCAATATCAATCTGTTATTAATCTGTTATCAATCTGTTATTAATATCAATCTGTTATTAATCTGTTATTAATATCAATCTGTTATTAATCTGTTATTAACCTGTTATCAATCTGTTATTAATATCAATCTGTTATTAATCTGTTATCAATCTGTTATTAATCTTTTATCAATCTGTTATCAATCTGTTATTAATCTGTTATCAATCTGTTATCAATCTGTTATTAATCTGTTATCAATCTGTTATTAATCTGTTATTAATATCAATCTGTTATTAATCTGTTATTAACCTGTTATCAATCTGTTATTAATATCAATCTGTTATTAATCTGTTATCAATCTGTTATTAATCTTTTATCAATCTGTTATCAATCTGTTATTAATCTGTTATCAATCTGTTATCAATCTGTTATTAATCTGTTATCAATCTATTAATCTGTTATTAATATCAATCTGTTATTAATCTGTTATTAACCTGTTATCAATCTGTTATCAATATCAATCTGTTATTAATCTGTTATCAATCTGTTATTAATATCAATCTGTTATTAATCTGTTATCAATCTGTTATTAATATCAATCTGTTATCAATCTGTTATCAATCTGTTATTAATCTGTTATTAATCTGTTATCAATCTGTTATTAATATCAATCTGTTATCAATCTGTTATTAACCTGTTATCAATCTGTTATTAATATCAATCTGTTATTAATATCAATCTGTTATCAATCTGTTATTAATATCAATCTGTTATTAATATCAATCTGTTATTAATCTGTTATTAATCTGTTATTAATCTGTTATCAATCTGTTATTAATATCAATCTGTTATTAATCTGTTATTAATATCAATCTGTTATTAATCTGTTATCAATCTGTTATCAATCTGTTATTAATCTGTTATTAATCTGTTATCAATCTGTTATTAATCTGTTATTAATATCAATCTGTTATTAATCTGTTATTAATCTGTTATCAATCTGTTATTAATATCAATCTGTTATTAATCTGTTATTAATCTGTTATTAATCTGTTATCAATCTGTTATTAATATCAATCTGTTATTAATCTGTTATTAACCTGTTATCAATCTGTTATTAATATCAATCTGTTATTAATATCAATCTGTTATTAATCTGTTATTAATCTGTTATTAATCTGTTATCAATCTGTTATTAATATCAATCTGTTATTAATCTGTTATCAATCTGTTATTAATATCAATCTGTTATCAATCTGTTATTAATCTGTTATTAATCTGTTATTAATCTGTTATCAATCTGTTATTAATATCAATCTGTTATCAATCTGTTATTAACCTGTTATCAATCTGTTATTAATATCAATCTGTTATCAATCTGTTATTAATATCAATCTGTTATCAATCTGTTATCAATCTGTTATTAATCTGTTATTAATATCAATCTGTTATTAATCTGTTATTAATCTGTTATCAATCTGTTATCAATCTGTTATTAATCTGTTATTAATATCAATCTGTTATTAATCTGTTATTAATCTGTTATTAATCTGTTATCAATCTGTTATTAATATCAATCTGTTATTAATCTGTTATTAACCTGTTATCAATCTGTTATCAATATCAATCTGTTATTAATCTGTTATCAATCTGTTATTAATATCAATCTGTTATTAATCTGTTATCAATCTGTTATTAATATCAATCTGTTATCAATCTGTTATTAATCTGTTATTAATCTGTTATTAATCTGTTATCAATCTGTTATTAATATCAATCTGTTATCAATCTGTTATTAACCTGTTATCAATCTGTTATTAATATCAATCTGTTATCAATCTGTTATTAATATCAATCTGTTATCAATCTGTTATCAATCTGTTATTAATCTGTTATTAATATCAATCTGTTATTAATCTGTTATTAATCTGTTATCAATCTGTTATCAATCTGTTATTAATCTGTTATTAATATCAATCTGTTATTAATCTGTTATTAATCTGTTATTAATCTGTTATCAATCTGTTATCAATATCAATCTGTTATTAATCTGTTATCAATCTGTTATTAATATCAATCTGTTATCAATCTGTTATCAATCTGTTATTAATATCAATCTGTTATCAATCTGTTATCAATCTGTTATTAATATCAATCTGTTATTAATCTGTTATTAATCTGTTATCAATCTGTTATTAATATCAATCTGTTATTAATCTGTTATTAATATCAATCTGTTATTAATCTGTTATCAATCTGTTATCAATCTGTTATTAATCTGTTATTAATATCAATCTGTTATTAATCTGTTATTAATCTGTTATTAATCTGTTATTAATCTTATCGGTGATCAATAGAGACATAAAGAGAAGAAACAGACTCACCTCCGATCAGTCCGGTCACTGCTCTTCTATGAGGAGAGACAGAGGAGGGGGGGAGGGGAGGTGGGAGGGGCCAGGGAGAGAGGAGGGGGAGGGGGGGAGGGGAGGTGGGAGGGGCCAGGGAGAGAGGAGGGGGGAGGGGAGTCGAGGTGGGAGGGGCCTGGGAGAGAGGAGGGGGGGAGGTGGGAGGGGCCAGTGAGAGAGGAGGGGGGAGGGAGGGGCCAGGGAGAGAGGAGGGGGAGGGACGGAGGGGAGGTGGGAGGGGCCAGGGAGAGAGGAGTGGGAGGTGGGAGGGGCCAGGGAGAGAGGAGGGGGGAGGGGAGTCGAGGTGGGAGGGGCCTGGGAGAGAGGAGGGGGGGAGGTGGGAGGGGCCAGTGAGAGAGGAGGGGGGAGGGAGGGGCCAGGGAGAGAGGGGGGGAGGAGAGGTGGGAGGGGCCAGGAGAGAGAGTGGAGGTGGGAGGGCCAGGAGAGAGGAGGGGGAGGGGAGTCGAGGGGGAGGGGCCTGGGAGAGAGGAGGGGAGGTGGGAGGGGCCAGGGAGAGAGGAGGGGAGGGGAGGTGGGAGGGGCCAGTGAGAGAGGAGGGGGGAGGGAGGGGAGGTGGGAGGGGCCAGGGAGAGAGGAGGGGGAGGGACGGAGGGGAGGGGGGAGGGGTCAGGGAGAGAGGAGGGGGAGGGAGGGAGGGAGGTGGGAGGGGCCAGGGAGAGAGAGGAGGTGGGAGGGGCCAGGGGAGAGAGGAGGGGGAGGGGAGGGAGGTGGTAGGGGCCAGGGAGAGAGGAGGGGCCAGTGAGAGAGGAGGGGGAGGGAGGGAGGTGGGAGGGGCCAGGGAGAGGGGGAGGAGGTGGGAGGGTCAGGGAGAGAGGAGGGGAGGGAGGGAGGGGCCAGGGAGAGAGGAGGGGAGTGGAGGTGGGAGGGGCCAGGGAGAGAGGAGGGGGAGGGAGTGGAGGGGGAGGGGAGGGGAGGGGAGGTGGGAGGGAGGAGGGGAGGGGGGAGGGGCCAGGGAGAGAGGAGGGGTGAGGAGAGGGAGGTGGGAGGGGCCAGTGAGAGAGGAGGGGGAGAGGGAGGGAGGTGGGAGGGGCTAGGGAGAGAGGAGGGGGAGGGACGGAGGGGGAGGGAGGGTCAGGGAGAGAGGAGGGGGAGGGAGGGAGGGGCCAGGGAGAGAGGAGGGGGAGGTGGGAGGGGCCAGGGAGAGAGGAGGGGGGAGGGGAGTGGAGGTGGGAGGGGCCAGGGAGAGAGGAGGGGAGAGGGGGGAGGGGCCAGGGAGAGAGGATGGGGGAGGGGAGTGGAGGTGGGAGGGGCCAGGGAGAGAGGAGGGGAGAGGGGGGAGGGGGGGAGGTGGGAGGGTTGGAGGGTTAGCGGGTTGGAGGATTGAAGGGTTAGAGAGTTGGAGGGTCGGAGGGTTAGAGGGTTAGAGGGTTGGAGGGTTAGAGGGTTGGAGGGTTAGAGGATTGAAGGGTTAGAGGGTTAGCTTAGCTTATCTTAGCACAAAGACTGGAAGGAGTGGGTAACTGTTAGCCCAGCTTGCAAAATTATAATGATATTATGGATGTTATATTCTAGACATTATATGGAAAACATTACATGATTGACATTATACTTATATACTTATTCTGGTTTTAGGAAGTGCAAGGAAGGACATCATATTGTGGACATTATGGACATTATGGACACTAGAATGGACATTATGGACATTATAGAATGGACATTATGGACACTAGAATGGACAGTATGGACATTATAGAATGGACATTATGGACATTATGGACACTAGAATGGACATTATGGACATTATATAATGGACATTATGGACACTAGAATGGACATTATGGACATTATAGAATGGACATTATAGACACTATGGAATGCAGCTCATCAGTTTGCTGCTGACCTAAAATCTGAAAACTTGATTTAAAACATGAACCGTTTTTTTTTAATGAAATATTGTGTTTTTTATTCATATATCTATGCTCTCTCTCTCTCTCTCTCTCTCTCTCTCTCTCTCTCTCTCTCTCTCTCTCTCTCTCTCTCTCTCTCTCTCTCTCTCTCTCTCTCTCCCTCCCCTGGGAGCATGCGCAGTGGGCTCGGCTCTCCTGTACTTCCGGGTTGTGTGTCTGTCAGCAGCAGAGGGAGGCGGAACATCAGGGACGGTAAGTGCTGTCTGAACGCTCGGTCCCGGTCCTGGTCCCGGTCCTGGTCCCGGTCCTGGTCCCGGTCTCTCCCCGGTCCTCCGGTTCCTGTCAGCGGCTCACTGCTGCTGCTGAAGCCGCTCACAGGAGGTCGCAGGCCGGCGCAGAGGGCCGCGGATCACCGCTGTTTGTTGTTTCCTGGTTCAACCTGTCCGCTCCAACAGGACCACACTTCCGGTCAGACATTCACAATAAGAGCTCGTGTCCCAAGTTTATTGTTTCCTCTTTGCTTTAGTTTTTAAAGTATAAGTACACAAACCAACATAGTACACCTAGTCACGTGATGCATCCTTCCTAAAGGACAGAGTAATACTTTGTACTAAAACATCTGTTTTAAATATTGATGACATACAACAAAATGTTTGAATCATTTAAATAATCTGACTCTTTAGCTGCAGATAGACATTTATTTTGAAGGGACATGTGTGGATTTCCTGTGTGAGTGTGTTTAAATGGAATGGGTTCAGCATGAAGATGAAGAAGATGATGATGAGGGTCCATTCACTCTTTACGTTGTTTTCAGCTGCTGTAGATGTAATAGTGTAGCACCTGTGTGGAGGGGTCCGCCTCAGGCTCACCTGGAGTCACCTGACAGGAAGAAGAAAATGATGAATACATATTTACACACTTCCTGTTTTGATGAAACATTGTGTTCTATTGCTGCTTTAGACTCACGTCTTCACTTCCTGTCTCTTCAGAAAACCACCAGAGAAGAAGAACACAAGATGAAGAACAAAGTCAGCAGCACTCAAGGTAACACACACACACACACACACACCTGGTCCACCTGAGTGGAACCCTGCTCTCTGATTGGCTCTCTGTTCAGCTCAGTTGAGCTTCTGTTAAGGACCTCTGGGATCAAGTAATCTGGAAGAGCTTCAAGGATCACTAAAACTCTGCCAGGACCAGGAGGTCACTGAGGAGGTCCCACGGGTCCTTGTGGAGGTTCTAGGGTGCTCGGTGGTTCCACGGGTCCTTGAAGATGTTCTAGGGTGCTCGGTGGTTCCACGGGTCCTTGAAGATGTTCTAGGGTGCTCGGTGGTTCCACGGGTCCTTGAAGATGTTCTAGGGTGCTCGGTGGTTCCACGGGTCCTTGAAGATGTTCTAGGGTGCTCGGTCGTTCCACGGATCCTTGAGGATGTTCTAGGGTGCTCGGTGGTTCCACGGATCCTTGAGGATGTTCTAGGGTGCTCGGTGGTTCCACGGATCCTTGAGGATGTTCTAGGGTGCTCGGTGGTTCCACGGATCCTTGAGGATGTTCTAGGGTGCTCGGTGGTTCCACGGGTCCTTGTGGATGTTCTAGGGTACTCGGTGGTTCCACGGGTCCTTGTGGAGGTCCTAGGGTGCTCGGTGGTTCCACGGGTCCTTGTGGAGGTCCTAGGGTGCTCGGTGGTTCCACGGGTCCTTGAGGATGTTCTAGGGTGCTCGGTGGTTCCACGGGTCCTTGAAGATGTCCTAGGGTGCTCGGTGGTTCCACGGGTCCTTGAAGATGTCCTAGGGTGCTCGGTGGTTCCACGGGTCCTTGAAGATGTCCTAGGGTGCTCGGTGGTTCCACGGGTCCTTGAAGATGTTCTAGGGTGCTCGGTGGTTCCACGGATCCTTGAAGATGTTCTAGGGTGCTCGGTGGTTCCACGGGTCCTTGTGGAGGTTCTAGGGTGCTTGGTGGTTCCACGGGTCCTTGTGGAGGTTCTAGGGTGCTCGGTGGTTAATAGTTAGCAGACCCTGAGGGTCACAAACAGAAGACACTTTGTGACCTCACAGTGAATATGTGGGTCAGTGCTGTAACCATAGTAACGTCTGTGTGTGTGTGTGTGTGTGTGTGTGTGTGTGTGTGTGTGTGTGTGTGTGTGTGTGTGTGTGTGTGTGTGTGTGTGTGTGTGTGTGTGTGTTCAGTGAGTGTAAAGAGACGGTCCTGGTCCTGGCAGCAGTACCTGAACGAACAAAAAACTGAAGCTGCTCCTCTGACACTGTTTACACAGGTAACATACACACACATGTCACACACACACTAATGTAACACACACACACTAATGTAACACACACACTAATGTAACACACACACTCATGTAACACACACACACATGTAACACACACACACACACACACACACACACACACACACACACACACACACACACACACACTGGCCAGAGTTCCATTTTATGGTAAAAATGAGACGGTAATGTTTTGGCAGCTAAATATGTCACTTCCTGCTCCATGAGAGTAGTAGCATGATGAAGATACAACACATTCAATGCATATGACATAATGATTCATATAATGAGAGTAGTAGCATGATGAAGATACAACACATTCAATGCATATGACATAATGATTCATATAATGAGAGTAGTAGCATGATGAAGTTACAACACATTCAATGCATATGACATGATTCATATAATGAGAGTAGTAGCATGATGAAGAGTTACAACACATTCAATGCATATGACATAATGATTCATATAATGAGAGTAGTAGCATGATGAAGTTACAACACATTCAATGCATATGACATAATGATTCATATAATGAGAGTAGTAGCATGATGAAGATACAACACATTCAATGCATATGACATAATGATTCATATAATGAGAGTAGTAGCATGATGAAGTTACAACACATTCAATGCATATGACATAATGATTCATATAATGAGAGTAGTAGCATGATGAAGATACAACACATTCAATGCATATGACATAATGATTCATATAATGAGAGTAGTAGCATGATGAAGTTAACACATTCAATGCATATGACATAATGATTC
The DNA here is from genome assembly GCA_016806645.1 of Ophiodon elongatus. Lineage (NCBI taxonomy): Eukaryota > Metazoa > Chordata > Actinopteri > Perciformes > Hexagrammidae > Ophiodon > Ophiodon elongatus. The sequence goes on along the minus strand of JACSYO010001278.1, from coordinate 5,424 downwards.
ATATGAGAGTAGTAGCATGATGAAGTTAACACATTCAATGCATATGACATAATGATTCATATAGTGAGAGTAGTAGCATGATGAAGTTACAACACATTCAATGCATATGACATAATGATTCATATATGAGAGTAGTAGCATGATGAAGTTACAACACATTCAATGCATATGACATAATGATTCATATAGTGAGAGTAGTAGCATGATGAAGTTACAACACATTCAATGCATATGACATAATGATTCATATGAGAGTAGTAGCATGATGAAGTTACAACACATTCAATGCATATGACATAATGATTCATATGAGAGTAGCAGCATGATGAAGTTACAACACATTCAATGCATATGACAATGATTCATATGAGAGTAGTAGCATGATGAAGTTACAACACATTCAATGCATATGACATAATGATTCATATGAGAGTAGTAGCATGATGAAGTTACAACACATTCAATGCATATGACATAATGATTCATATGAGAGTAGTAGCATGATGAAGTTACAACACATTCAATGCATATGACAATGATTCATATGAGAGTAGTAGCATGATGAAGTTACAACACATTCAATGCATATGACAATGATTCATATGAGAGTAGTAGCATGATGAAGTTACAACACATTCAATGCATATGACATAATGATTCATATGAGAGTAGTAGCATGATGAAGTTACAACACATTCAATGCATATGACATAATGATTCATATAATGAGAGTAGTAGCATGATGAAGTTACAACACATTCAATGCATATGACATAATGATTCATATAATGAGAGTAGTAGCATGATGAAGTTACAACACATTCAATGCATATGACATAATGATTCATATGAGAGTAGTAGCATGATGAAGTTATGACTACTACTGAACCTCTAGATTATTAGTCTGCTGTGATCATTGATTACTACTGACACTGTTACTGACCTCTCTCTCTTTCTCTGTCTATCTCTCTGATCTCTGTCCCCCTGTCTCTCCCTCTCTACCTGTCTCTCTCTCTCTACCTGTCTCTCTCTCTACCTGTCTGTCAGTCCCAGTCTGTTCCCAGTAGGAGGACTGGTTTTAAAGTTGGGATGAAGCTGGAGGGCGTCGACCCGCTGCACCCGTCTATGTTCTGTGTGCTGACCGTCGCTGAGGTAACACACACACACACACACACACACACACACACACACACACACCTGTCTGAGATCGTCAGGTGAGTCTCCTTTCTCTCTCTCAGGTGATTGGCTGTCGGCTCCGCCTCCATATCGACGGGTTCTCTGAGTGCTATGACTTCTGGGTAAACTCTGACTCAGCCGACATCAGACAGGCAGGCTGGTGTGGAGACAACAACCACAAGCTCCACCCACCCAAAGGTGAGTACAGGTAGCCCCGCCCCCTCACAGAGGACTACCTGGCACAGGTGACACCACTCAACCTGTCTGTCTCTCTCTTTACAGGCCGCAGTGAGACAGATTTTGACTGGCAGCATTACCTTCAGTCCACAGGCTCTCATGCTGCTCCTCCGACCCTGTTCACCTGTCGCACTGCAGTCAGTATATACCTGTCTGTCTGTTCACCTGTCTGTCTGCAGTTAGTATATACCTGTCTGCAGTCAGTATAAACCTGTCTGTCTGTTCACCTGTCTGTCTGCAGTCAGTATATACCTGTCTGTCTGTTCACCTGTCTGTCTGCAGTTAGTATATACCTGTCTGTCTGTTCACCTGTCTGTCTGCAGTCAGTATATACCTGTCTGTCTCTTCACCTGTCTGTCTGCAGTCAGTATATAGCTGTCTGTCTGTTCACCTGTCTGTCTGCAGTCAGTATATAGCTGTCTGTCTGTTCACCTCTCTGTCTGCAGTCAGTATATACCTGTCTGTCTGTTCACCTGTCTGTCTGCAGTCAGTGTCTGTTTGCCTGCTGTGGGTTTAATCTCAGCACCTGTCTGTCTCTCTGCCTGTCTGTCTCTCAGAGCTGTGGCTTCAGGGTGGGGATGAAATTGGAGGCGGTCGACAGGAAGAACCCCGGACTCGTCTGCGTCGCCTCCGTCGCTGATGTCATCGATGACCACTTCCTGGTTCACTTTGACAACTGGGACGACACGTATGACTACTGGTGAGACAGACAGGTCGGAGACAGACAGACAGACAGGTCAGAGACAGGCAGACAGACAGGTCAGAGACAGACAGACAGACAGGTCAGAGACAGACAGACAGACAGACAGGTCAGAGACAGACAGACAGGTCGGATGCAGACAGACAGGTCGGAGACAGACAGACAGACATGTCAGAGACAGTAGTAACAGTGTCAGTAGTAGTAGTAGAGGTAGTAGTAGTATTAGTATTGATAGTATCACAGTAGAGGGTGTAGTAGCCGTAGTAGTAGTAGCAGTAGTAGCAGTAGCAGTAGTAGTAGCAGTAGTAGTAGCAGTAGTGGTAGTAGTAGTAGTAGCAGTAGTAGTAGCCGCAGTAGCAGCAGTAGTAGTAGCATTAGTGGTAGTAGCAGTAGTAGTAGCAGCAGTAGTAGCAGTAGTGGTAGTAGTAGTGGTAGTAGCAGTAGTAGCAGCAGTAGCAGTGGTAGCAGTAGCAGTAGCAGTGGTAGTAGTAGTGGTAGTAGTATTAGTAGTAGCAGCACTAGCAGTAGTAGTAGTAGTAGTTATAGCAGTAGCAGTAGCAGTGGTAGCAGTAGCAGCAGTGGTAGTAGTAGTAGCAGCAGTAGCAGTAGCAGTAGCAGTGGTAGCAGTAGCAGTGGTAGTAGTAGTAGTAGTAGTAGTAGCAGTAGTAGTAGTAGTAGCAGCAGTAGTGGTAGTGGTAGTAGTAGTAGTAGCAGCACTAGCAGTAGTAGTAGTAGTAGTAGTGATAGCAGTAGCAGTAGCAGTAGCAGTAGTAGCAGTAGTGGTAGTAGCAGTAGCAGTGGTAGCAGTAGCAGTGGTAGTAGTAGTAGCAGCAGTAGCAGTGGTAGTAGTAGTAGTAGTAGTAGTAGTAGTAGCAGTAGCAGTGGTAGTAGTAGTAGTAGCAGTAGTGGTAGTAGCAGTAGTATTGATAGCATCACAGTAGAGGGTGTAATAGTAGTAGTAGTAGTATTGAACACCAGCAGGGGGAGCTCAGGTCCTTCATGGTGTTCATCAGACTGAAGTCCTCATCAATACTTCTTGATTCTTATTGGATGATCAGGTGTGACAGCAGCAGTCCGTACATCCATCCTGTGGGCTGGTGTGAAGACCAGGGCCGAGCTCTCACCGCTCCTCAGGGTACACACAGTACACTCTGTACACACTCAGTACACACTCAGTACACACTCAGTACACACTCAGTACACGCTCAGTACACGCTCAGTACACACTCAGTACACACTCAGTACACACACAGTACACACAGTACACACACAGTACACACTCAGTACACTCTGTACACACTCAGTACACACTCAGTACACACACAGTACACACAGTACACACTCAGTACACACAGTACACTCTGTACACACTCAGTACACACTCAGTACACGCTCAGTACACACAGTACACACTCAGTACACACTCAGTACACACAGTACACTCTGTACACACTCAGTACACACACAGTACACACTCAGTACACGCTCAGTACACACACAGTACACACAGTACACACTCAGTACACGCTCAGTACACACTCAGTACACACAGTACACGCTCAGTACACACACAGTACACACAGTACACACTCAGTACACGCTCAGTACACACCCAGTATACACTCAGTACACTCAGTACACACAGTACACACTCAGTACACACTCAGTACACACAGTACACCCTCAGTACACACAGTACACACTTAGTACACACTCAGTACACACTCAGTATACCCAGTACACACTCAGTATACACTCGCTAGTACTCTGAGTACTACTTCATGTTGTTCGTGTACTTGTGTTTTCCAGGACACCCTCAGCCAGAGAGCTTCCTGTGGGAGGAATACCTCCATCAGACCGGGGCCTCAGCGGCTCCTCATGCAGCCTTCACTCTGGTGAGGAAACAAGGAGGGAGAGAAGGAAACAAGGAGGTAGAGAAGGAAAGGAGGTGTTAGAAAAGGAAACAAGGATGTAGAGAAGGAAACAAGGAAGTGAAGAAGGAGAGGTGTCAGAAAAGGAAACAAGGAGGTAGAGAATCTGTCACTCAGTGAGCTGCATGTGATGATTGACAGGTGTCTTGTTGTCCAATCAGAGAGCTCCACACGGTTTCCAGGTGAACCAGAAACTGGAGGCGGTCGACAGGAGGAACCCCATGTTGGTCCGCGTCGCCACGGTAACCGATACAGAAGACTACAGGATGAAGGTACACTGGACCGTCTGTCTACCTGTCTGTACCTGTGTGATGTCATGAGTGCGTGATGATGTCACCAGGTGTGTTCACCTGCAGGTTCACTATGACGGCTGGTCGCAGCAGTTTGACGTCTGGAGCGACAGCGACCTCTGTGACCTTCATCCTGTGGGCTGGTGTCAGCGCACAGGACACCCCCTGGAGCCCCCCCCAGGTCAGACAGACAGGTAGAGACAGACAGGTAGAGAGAGAGAGACATGCTTTATGATTCTAACCGTGTTTCTGTCCCCGCTGTGTGTGAGACAGGTTCCTCCCCCATGTCTCCCTCTCAGGGTGTCTGTCCCACTCCAGGCTGCAGAGGAGTCGGACACATTAAAGGAGCCAAATACACCGGACATCACAGGTACCAACACACCTGCTGAGTCACCTTTCCATTCTGCCGAGTCACCTTTCCATTCTGCCGAGTCACCTTTCCTTTCTGCCGAGTCACCTTTCCTTTCTGCCGAGTCACCTTTCCTTTCTGCCGAGTCACCTTTCCTTTCTGCCGAGTCACCTTTCCATTCTTCCTTTTCTATCTGATTTCTGCTGAGTCGTGTTTTATTTGTGCCAAGTCATGTTTTATTTGTGCCGAGTCATGTTTTATTTGTGCCGAGTCATGTTTTATTTGTGCCGAGTCATGTTTGTCGCCCTCCCAGTGCCTTCGGGTGCCCCTACTCGGACATTAATATGCGTAAGGAGGTGCTACTCCCTGATAGGCTGGGAGGAGAGCGGGTCATCACCCTCGTACCTGTCACCGTGTATCACCACGGCAACCGGTCAGAAAGGTAAATGATCCACTTATTATTCAAATATAACTTTATTATCGTTGTACAGCATGAAGACGTCTCCCCTTTAATTAATTAATTAATTAATCCGTCTGTCTTTCAGTGTCCCGGTGAAGACGGAGCCCAGAGACGAGACTCTGCTGCTTCCTCTGGGGAAGAGGAGGAGACAGACAGACAGGTGAGACAGACAGACAGGTGAGACAGACAGACAGGTGAGACAGACGAGACAGACGAGACAGACAGACAGACAGACAGACAGACAGACAGACAGACAGACAGACAGACAGACAGACAGACAG
>JACSYO010001277.1:0-17963 GCA_016806645.1 Ophiodon elongatus | reverse complement strand
AATACGTTTCGGCTGGGAAGAGGCCAAAAGAGGATTTTGTTGAAAAATACAGTTTACTAGATTTTCCTCAATGAAGCTTCCGAGAACAGCAGACATCAAGTTTCATGTTATATTCATGAATACATGATGTTCTCATCACTTTTCTGCCATAAAGCTGCATTTCCACTTTGTATGTTCTTAAAAGACATTTCTGTTAGGAAGAGGCCAAAAGTGGATTTTGTTCCAAATTACACAGTTTACTTGATTTTCCTCAATACAATTTTCCCTGAACAGCAGACTCTCAAGTTTCATGTTAATTTATGAATACATGATGTTCTCATCACTTTTTTGCTTTGAAGCTGCATTTTAATGTTGTTTGCTCTTAAAATACGTGTTCGCTGGGAAGAGGCCAAAAGTGGATTTTGTTGAAAATTACAGTTTACTTGATTTTCCTCTATGAAGTCTTCCGAGAACAGTAGAATTTTCAAGTTTCATGTTATGTTAATGAATACATGATGTTCTCTTAATTCTGCCTTTAATGCTGCATTTTCAGTTTTTATGTTCTTAAAAAGACATTTCGGGGAAGAGGCCAAAAGTGGATTTTGTTGAAAATTACACAGTTTACTTGATTTTCCTATAAAATTTTCCCTGAACAGCAGTCTCTAAAGTCATGTTAATTTCATGAATACATGATGTTCTCATCACTTTTTTGCTTTGAAGCTGCATTTTAATGTTGTATGCTCTTAAAAGACGTTTCGGTTGGGAAGAGGCCAAAAGTGGATTTTGTTGCAAAATACACAGTTTACTTGATTTTCCTCTATAAAGTCTCCCAGAACAGCAGACTTTCAAGGTTCATGTTATATTTATGAATACATGATGTTCTCATCACTTTTCTGCCTTAAAGCTGCATTTCAAAGAATGCTCTAAAAATACGTTTCGGCTGGGAAGAGGCCAAAAGTGGATTTTGTTGAAAAATACAGTTTACTATTTCCTCAATGAAGCTTCCGAGAACAGCAGACATCAAGTTTCATGTTTATTCATGAATACATGATGTTCTCATACTTTCTGCCATAAAGCTGCATTTCCACTTTGTATGTTCTAAAAGACATTTCGGTTAGAAGAGGCCAAAAGTGGATTTTGTTCCAAATTACACAGTTTACTTGATTTTCCTCAATAAATTTTCCCTGAACAGCAGACTCTCAAGTTTCATGTTAATTTCATGAATACATGATGTTCTCATCACTTTTCTGCCTTAAAGCTGCATTTTCAGTATTTATGGTCTTAAAAGACGTTTCGGTTGGGAAGAGGCCAAAAGTGGATTTTGTTGAAAAATACACAGTTTACTTGATTTTCCTCTATAAAGTCTCCCAGAACAGTAGAATTTCAAGGTTCATGTTATATTTATTGAATACATGATGTTCTCATCACTTTTCTGCCTTAAAGCTGCATTTCAAAGTTGAATGCTCTAAAAATACGTTTCGGCTGGGAAGAGGCCAAAAGTGGATTTTGTTGAAAAATACAGTTTACTAGATTTTCCTCAATGAAGCTTCCGAGAACAGCAGACATCAAGTTTCATGTTATATTCATGAATACATGATGTTCTCATCACTTTTCTGCCATAAAGCTGCATTTCCACTTTGTATGTTCTTAAAAGACATTTCGGTTAGGAAGAGGCCAAAAGTGGATTTTGTTCCAAATTACACAGTTTACTTGATTTTCCTCAATACAATTTTCCCTGAACAGCAGACTCTCAAGTTTCATGTTAATTTCATGAATACATGATGTTCTCATCACTTTTTTGCTTTGAAACTGCATTTTAATGTTGTTTGCTCTTAAAAGACGTTTCGGTTGGGAAGAGGCCAAAAGTGGATTTTGTTGCAAATTACACAGTTTACTTAATTTTCCTCTATAAAGTCTCCCAGAACAGTAGAATTTCAAGGTTCATGTTATATTCATGAATACATGATGTTCTCATCACTTTTCTGCCTTAATGCTGCATTTTCAGTATTTATGGCCTGAAAAGACATTTCGGCTGGGAAGAGGCCAAAAGTGGATTTTGTTGAAAAATACACAGTTTACTTGATTTTCCTCTATAAAGTCTCCCAGAACAGCAGACTTCAAGTTTCATGTTAATTTCATGAATACATGATGTTCTCATCACTTTTCTGCCTTAAAGCTGCATTTTCAGTTTTATGGTCTTAAAAGTTTTCGGTGGGAAGAGGCCAAAAGTGGATTTTGTTGAAAAATACACAGTTTACTTGATTTTCCTCTATAAAGTTCCCGAAGCAGACCAAGTTCATGTTATATTTATAATATATGCACTCATCACTTTTCTGCCTTAAAGCTGCATTTCAAAGTTGAATGCTCTAAAAATACGTTTCGGCTGGGAAGAGGCCAAAAGTGGATTTTGTTGAAAATACAGTTTACTAGATTTTCCTCAATGAAGCTTCCGAGAACAGCAGACATCAAGTTTCATGTTATATTCATGAATACATGATGTTCTCATCACTTTTCTGCCATAAAGCTGCATTTCCACTTTGTATGTTCTTAAAAGACATTTCGGTTAGGAAGAGGCCAAAAGTGGATTTTGTTCCAAATTACACAGTTTACTTGATTTTCCTCAATACAATTTTCCCTGAACAGCAGACTCTCAAGTTTCATGTTAATTTCATGAATACATGATGTTCTCATCACTTTTTTGCTTTGAAGCTGCATTTTAATGTTGTATGCTCTTAAAAGACGTTTCGGTTGGGAAGAGGCCAAAAGTGGATTTTGTTGAAAAATACACAGTTTACTTGATTTTCCTCTATAAAGTCTCCCAGAACAGCAGACTTTCAAGGTTCATGTTATATTTATGAATACATGCACTTCTCATCACTTTTCTGCCTTAAAGCTGCATTTCAAAGTTGAATGCTCTAAAAATACGTTTCGGCTGGGAAGAGGCCAAAAGTGGATTTTGTTGAAAAATACAGTTTACTAGATTTTCCTCAATGAAGCTTCCGAGAACAGCAGACATCAAGTTTCATGTTATATTCATGAATACATGATGTTCTCATCACTTTTCTGCCATAAAGCTGCATTTCCACTTTGTATGTTCTTAAAAGACATTTCGGTTAGGAAGAGGCCAAAAGTGGATTTTGTTCCAAATTACACAGTTTACTTGATTTTCCTCAATACAATTTTCCCTGAACAGCAGACTCTCAAGTTTCATGTTAATTTCATGAATACATGATGTTCTCATCACTTTTTTGCTTTGAAACTGCATTTTAATGTTGTTTGCTCTTAAAAGACGTTTCGGGGAAGAGGCCAAAAGTGGATTTTGTTGCACACAGTTTACTTAATTTTCTATAAGTCTCCAGAACAGTAGAATTTCAAGCATGTTATATTCATGAATACATGATGTTCTATCACTTTTCTGCCTTAATGCTGCATTTTCAGTATTTATGGCCTGAAAAGACATTTCGGCTGAAGAGGCCAAAAGTGGATTTTGTTGAAAAATACACAGTTTACTTGATTTTCCTCTATAAAGTCTCCCAGAACAGCAGTCTCAAGTTTCATGTTAATTTCATGAATACATGATGTTCTCATCACTTTTCTGCCTTAAAGCTGCATTTTCATGTTTTATGGTCTTAAAAGACGTTTCGGCTGGGAAGAGGCCAAAAGTGGATTTTGTTGAAAAATACACAGTTTACTTGATTTTCCTCTATAAAGTCTCCCAGAACAGCAGACTTTCAAGGTTCATGTTATATTTATGAATACATGCACTTCTCATCACTTTTCTGCCTTAAAGCTGCATTTCAAAGTTGAATGCTCTAAAAATACGTTTCGGCTGGGAAGAGGCCAAAAGTGGATTTTGTTGAAAAATACAGTTTACTAGATTTTCCTCAATGAAGCTTCCGAGAACAGCAGACATCAAGTTTCATGTTATATTCATGAATACATGATGTTCTCATCACTTTTCTGCCATAAAGCTGCATTTCCACTTTGTATGTTCTTAAAAGACATTTCGGTTAGGAAGAGGCCAAAAGTGGATTTTGTTCCAAATTACACAGTTTACTTGATTTTCCTCAATACAATTTTCCCTGAACAGCAGACTCTCAAGTTTCATGTTAATTTCATGAATACATGATGTTCTCATCACTTTTTTGCTTTGAAACTGCATTTTAATGTTGTTTGCTCTTAAAAGACGTTTCGGTTGGGAAGAGGCCAAAAGTGGATTTTGTTGCAAATTACACAGTTTACTTAATTTTCCTCTATAAAGTCTCCCAGAACAGTAGAATTTCAAGGTTCATGTTATATTCATGAATACATGATGTTCTCATCACTTTTCTGCCTTAATGCTGCATTTTCAGTATTTATGGCCTGAAAAGACATTTCGGCTGGGAAGAGGCCAAAAGTGGATTTTGTTGAAAAATACACAGTTTACTTGATTTTCCTCTATAAAGTCTCCCAGAACAGCAGACTCAAGGTTCATGTTAATTTATGAATACATGCACTTCTCATCACTTTTCTGCCTTAAAGCTGCATTTCCAGTTGTATGCTCTAAAAATACGTTTCGGCTGGGAAGAGGCCAAAAGTGGATTTTGTTGAAAAATACAGTTTACTAGATTTTCCTCAATGAAGCTTCCGAGAACAGCAGACATCAAGTTTCATGTTATATTCATGAATACATGATGTTCTCATCACTTTTCTGCCATAAAGCTGCATTTCCACTTTGTATGTTCTTAAAAGACATTTCGGTTAGGAAGAGGCCAAAAGTGGATTTTGTTCCAAATTACACAGTTTACTTGATTTTCCTCAATACAATTTTCCCTGAACAGCAGACATCAAGTTTCATGTTATATTCATGAATACATGATGTTCTCATCACTTTTCTGCCTTAAAGCTGCATTTTCAGTATTTATGCTCTTAAAAGACGTTCAGGCTGGGAAGAGGTCAAAAGTTGATTTTGTTGAAAAACACACAGTTTACTTGATTTTCCTCAAAAAATAGACCCAGAACAGCGGACTTCAAGTTTCATGTCATTATGGTCTGAAAAGACATTTCGGCTGGGAAGAGGCCAAAAGTGGATTTTGTTGAAAAATACACAGTTTACTTGATTTTCCTCTATAAAGTCTCCCAGAACAGTAGAATTTCAAGGTTCATGTTATATTCATGAATACATGATGTTCTCATCACTTTTCTGCCTTAATGCTGCATTTTCAGTATTTATGGCCTGAAAAGACATTTCGTCTGGGAAGAGTCCAAAAGTGGATTTTGTTGAAAAATACACAGTTTTCTTGATTTTCCTCTATAAAGTGTCCCAGAACAGCAGTCTCAAGTTTCATGTTAATTTCATGAATACATGATGTTCTCATCACTTTTCTGCCTTAAAGCTGCATTTTCAGTATTTATGGTCTGAAAAGACGTTTCGGCTGGGAAGAGGCCAAAAGTGGATTTTGTTGAAAAATACAGTTTACTAGATTTTCCTCAATGAAGCTTCCGAGAACAGCAGACATCAAGTTTCATGTTATATTCATGAATACATGATGTTCTCATCACTTTTCTGCCATAAAGCTGCATTTCCACTTTGTATGTTCTTAAAAGACATTTCGGTTAGGAAGAGGCCAAAAGTGGATTTTGTTCCAAATTACACAGTTTACTTGATTTTCCTCAATACAATTTTCCCTGAACAGCAGACTCTCAAGTTTCATGTTAATTTCATGAATACATGATGTTCTCATCACTTTTTTGCTTTGAAGCTGCATTTTAATGTTGTATGCTCTTAAAAGACGTTTCGGTTGGGAAGAGGCCAAAAGTGGATTTTGTTGCAAATTACACAGTTTACTTAATTTTCCTCTATAAAGTCTCCCAGAACAGTAGAATTTCAAGGTTCATGTTATATTCATGAATACATGATGTTCTCATCACTTTTCTGCCTTAAAGCTGCATTTTCAGTATTTATGGCCTGAAAAGACGTTTCGGCTGGGAAGAGGCTTAAAGTGGATTTTGTTGAAAAATACACAGTTTACTTGATTTTCCTCTATAAAGTCTCCCAGAACAGCAGACTTTCAAGGTTCATGTTATATTTATGAATACATGCACTTCTCATCACTTTTCTGCCTTAAAGCTGCATTTCAAAGTTGAATGCTCTAAAAATACGTTTCGGCTGGGAAGAGGCCAAAAGTGGATTTTGTTGAAAAATACAGTTTACTAGATTTTCCTCAATGAATCTTCCGAGAACAGCAGACATCAAGTTTCATGTTATATTCATGAATACATGATGTTCTCATCACTTTTCTGCCTTAAAGCTGCATTTCCACTTTTTATGTTCTTAAAAGACATTTCGGTTGGGAAGAGGCCAAAAGTGGATTTTGTTGCAAAATACACAGTTTACTTGATTTTCCTCAATACAATTTCCCTGAACAGCAGACTCTCAAGTTTCATGTTAATTTCATGAATACATGATGTTCTCATCACTTTTTTGCTTTGAAGCTGCATTTTAATGTTGTATGCTCTTAAAAGACATTTCGGTTGGGAAGAGGCCAAAAGTGGATTTTGTTGCAAATTACACAGTTTACTTAATTTTCCTCTATAAAGTCTCCCAGAACAGTAGAATTTCAAGGTTCATGTTATATTCATGAATACATGATGTTCTCATCACTTTTCTGCCTTAATGCTGCATTTTCAGTATTTATGGCCTGAAAAGACATTTCGGCTGGGAAGAGGCCAAAAGTGGATTTTGTTGAAAAATACACAGTTTACTTGATTTTCCTCTATAAAGTCTCCCAGAACAGCAGACTTTCAAGTTTCATGTTATATTCATGAATACATGATGTTCTCATCACTTTTCTGCCTTAAAGCTGCATTTTCAGTATTTATGGTCTGAAAAGACTTTTCGGCTGGGAAGAGGCCAAAAGTGGATTTTGTTGAAAAATACACAGTTTACTTGATTTTCCTCTATAAAGTCTCCCAGAACAGCAGACTTTCAAGGTTCATGTTATATTTATGAATACATGCACTTCTCATCACTTTTCTGCCTTAAAGCTGCATTTCAAAGTTGAATGCTCTAAAAATACGTTTCGGCTGGGAAGAGGCCAAAAGTGGATTTTGTTGAAAAATACAGTTTACTAGATTTTCCTCAATGAAGCTTCCGAGAACAGCAGACATCAAGTTTCATGTTATATTCATGAATACATGATGTTCTCATCACTTTTCTGCCATAAAGCTGCATTTTCACTTTTTATGTTCTTAAAAGACATTTCTGTTAGGAGGCCAAAAGTGGATTTTGTTCCAAATTACACAGTTTACTTGATTTTCCTCAATACAATTTACCCTGAACAGCAGACTCTCAAGTTTCATGTTAATTTCATGAATACATGATGTTCTCATCACTTTTTTGCTTTGAAGCTGCATTTTAATGTTGTATGCTCTTAAAAGACGTTTCGGTTGGGAAGAGGCCAAAAGTGGATTTTGTTGCAAATTACACAGTTTACTTAATTTTCCTCTATAAAGTCTCCCAGAACAGTAGAATTTCAAGGTTCATGTTATATTCATGAATACATGATGTTCTCATCACTTTTCTGCCTTAATGCTGCATTTTCAGTATTTATGGCCTGAAAAGACATTTCGGCTGGGAAGAGGCCAAAAGTGGATTTTGTTGCAAATTACACAGTTTACTTAATTTTCCTCTATAAAGTCTCCCAGAACAGTAGAATTTCAAGGTTCATGTTATATTCATGAATACATGATGTTCTCATCACTTTTCTGCCTTAATGCTGCATTTTCAGTATTTATGGCCTGAAAAGACATTTCGGCTGGGAAGAGGCCAAAAGTGGATTTTGTTGAAAAATACACAGTTTACTTGATTTTCCTCTATAAAGTCTCCCAGAACAGCAGACTTTCAAGGTTCATGTTATATTCATGAATACATGATGTTCTCATCACTTTTCTGCCTTAAAGCTGCATTTCACGTTGAATGCTCTAAAAATACGTTTCGGCTGGGAAGAGGCCAAAAGTGGATTTTGTTGAAAAATACAGTTTACTAGATTTTCCTCAATGAAGCTTCCGAGAACAGCAGACATCAAGTTTCATGTTATATTCATGAATACATGATGTTCTCATCACTTTTCTGCCATAAAGCTGCATTTCCACTTTGTATGTTCTTAAAAGACATTTCGGTTAGGAAGAGGCCAAAAGTGGATTTTGTTCCAAATTACACAGTTTACTTGATTTTCCTCAATACAATTTTCCCTGAACAGCAGACATCAAGTTTCATGTTATATTCATGAATACATGATGTTCTCATCACTTTTCTGCCTTAAAGCTGCATTTTCAGTATTTATGCTCTTAAACGACGTTCAGGCTGGGAAGAGGTCAAAAGTTGATTTTGTTGAAAAACACACAGTTTACTTGATTTTCCTCAAAAAATAGACCCAGAACAGCAGACTCTCAAGTTTCATGTTAATTTCATGAATACATGATGTTCACATCACCTTTCTGCCTTAAAGCTGCATTTTCAGTATTTATGGTCTGAAAAGACGTTTCGGCTGGGTTGAGGACAAAAGTGGATTTTGTTGAAAAACACACAGTTCACTTGATTTTCCTCAATAAAGCTTCCCAGATCAGCAGACTTCAAGTGTCATGTTTTATTCATGAATACATGATGTTCTCATAATTTTTCTGCCTCAAAGCTGTATTTCCAGGTTGTATGCTCTTCAAAGACGTTTCGGCTGGGAAGAGGCCAAAAGTGGAATTTGTTGAAAAATACACAGTTTACTTGATTTTCCTCAATATATTGTCACAGAACAGCAGACTCGCAAGTTTCATGTTAATTCCATAAATACATGATGTTCTCATCACTTTTCTGCCTTAAAGTTGCATTTTCAGTATATATGGTCTGAAAAGACGTTTCGGCTGGGATGAGGACAGAAGTGGAATTTGTTGAAAAATACACAGTTTCCTTGATTTTCCTCAAAAAATTCTCCCAGAACAGCAGACTCTCAAGTTTCATGTTATATTCATGAATACATGATGTTCTCATCAATTTTCTGCCTTAAAGCTGCATTTTCAGTATTTATGGTCTGAAAAGACTTTTCGGCTGGGAAGAGGCCAAAAGTGGATTTTGTTGCAAAATACACAGTTTACTTGATATCCCTATATAAAGTCTCCCAGAGTAGTAGACTTTCCAGGTTTACGTGATGTTTCCATCACTTTTCTGCCTTACAGCTGCATTTTCAGTTTTTATGGTCTTAAATGGCGTTTCAGCCTGCGAACTTTTCAAAAGTGGATTTTGTTGCAAAATACACAGTTTACTTGATATTCCTCTATAAATTATTCCAGAATAGCAGACTCTCAAGTATCATGTTATGTACATGAGTATATGATGTTTCCATCACTTTTCTGCTTTACAGATGCATTTTCAGTTTTTATGGTCTTAAAAGGCATTTCAGCTTGCGAACAGGCCAAAAGTGGATTTTGTTGCAAAATACACAGTTTACTTGATATCCCTATATAAAGTCTCCCAGAGTAGCAGACTGTCCAGGTTTATTTTATATTCATGAATACGTGATGTTTCCATCACTTTTCTGCCTAACAGCTGTATTTTCAGTTTTTATGGTCTTAAATTGCGTTTCAGCCTGCGAACTTTTCAAAAGTGGATTTTGTTGCAAAATACAGTTTACTTGATATTCCTCTTTAAATTATCCCTGAAAAGCAGACTCTCAAGTATCATGTTATGTACATGAATATATGATGTTTCCATCACTTTTCTGCCATACAGATGCACTTTCAGTTGTTATGGTCTTAAAAGGCGTTTCAGCCTACGAATTAGTTCAAAAGTGGATTTTGCTGCAAAATACACAGATTACTTGATATTCCTCTATAAAGTATCCTAGAACAGCAAACATTCAAGGTTCATGTTATGTTAATGAATACATGATGTTTCCATCACTTTTTTACATTAAAAATGAATTTTCAGCTTTTATGGTCTCAAAAGGCGTTTCAGCCTACGACCAGGCCAAAAGTGGATTTTTTTTCTAAAATACACAGTTTACTTGATATTCCTTAAAGTATCCCAGAACAGCAGACTTTCAAGTATCATGTTATGTACATGAATATATGTTGTTTCCATCACTTTTCTGCCTTACAGCTGCATTTTCAGTTTTTATTGTCTCAAAAGACGTTTCAGGCTGGGAACATCTTATCTTGGTACGCGTATTGCCTCACTACCGATTGCCAGCTTGTCACCTGTTGTCCGATAGCGTACTTTCACAGCTCCAGCTAAACCAAGTTAATTGTGTGATATTGTGAGATATTCTTCAGTACAAGAGGTTAATTACCTGCTGTACATCTTAACCCTCGTAATATCCTCCCGATTGCCTTACACCTTTTGTCCTCTGGGGTCTAAAATAACCCCACCTGGTTTGACTGTTTTTTAAAGCATATTGTATAAATTGTCAATCGATTCTGTTTTACACCTTTAGTCTTACTTCAGTCCCAACCCATTACCACACATTTCTCCCTTTGTTTTGGAATTCAGGGCCAATAGGCCTTGTTTACATAAAAGTATAGCCTGTTTTTGAGTGAAAATTAAATGAAACAATGAATTATTTTGACTTTATATTATTTTGACTAGTTGGCCTATCACATCGTGGTATATGTCAAAGTTTAGTGAGGATGCTGTTCTTGAATCATTTACATTTTTCTCATGGCAGCACATAATCACACATTTTGTCCCCTGGGGTCAAAATTGACCCCGTTTGGTTTGACTGTTATTTAAAGAATATAAAGTGGATACTTCACCCAATTCTGTGTCTTTCATACCAACTTCACTCAAACACAATAACACCATTTATTTATTCCATTTGAAATTTAACACCTGTTGTCTTCCCGTGTCGAAAATGACCCCTTCTGGTTTGAGTGTTTCTAAAGCATTAAGTAGAAATTATCACCCAGCTCTCTGTTTCAACTTTTTAGTCAAATTTATTCCAACTCATTTCCTGACATATAAAACATGTCAACATTCATTTCCAAAATATTTCACTTTTCAAAACTAACTTTTCAGAATAAAAACAGTCTGAATGTGCCCTCTGTTGCATGCGAGGCAGGTAGTAATGGCGTGATCTTTACAGATGTATGCATTGCATTTTTGGCACATTTTCGATGTTTTGAGATCACTTTGGCGAGGGCAGAATTTGCACCTACTCCTTTTGGGTGATAGGCCAGGAGGGGCGGCTGGGTGAGGGGCGGCTGGGTGAGGGGCAGCTGGGCGAGGGGCAGTGGCTGCAGAGGTAGAGCTGGAGCAGAACTCTTTTTGTCATATTCTTCCTCATCATCATGTTCATCATTTTCCTTCACTTCATATCCTTCTTCCATTTCTTCAGCCGGCGATGTGGGGGCTTCTTCAGAGGAAGAAGTAGCATGTGGTCTGTATGTTGGATCTATCACCTCATCAATATTCTCCTTCTCTTCTGATCCTGAATCCTCCTCATCAGTTGATTCTTCCTCCTCCTCATGTTCAGCACTGTCCTCCTGCTCATTCCTTTCCCCAACATAGTTTAAAATGAGCTCACAAGCCTCCTGTGCAGTACAGCGCTTCTGCCTCCTCATTGTGCTGCCTGTCTCTCTAAAATGTGAAATGCAATGCTCCAACACCTGTGAGAAAAGACCTGTTTGTTTTTTGTTGTTGTTGTCATAACCATTGCTTGACCCCAGACATCAAACATCCAAGATCAAAGATGTTTTGGAAAGCAGTATGGGGTGACACTTTGCCCCATTGCACCACTTTGTGCTGCAGGGTCTTTTTGACCCCAGAGGACAACAGAAGTTATTAAATTCAATAAATCACCCATAATTCAATCAAATGACTTGAAATGTATTTTAATCACGAAGAGCATAGTATCCAACAACCCCCATTATTTTCAGACCATTTGATGAATAAAAAACATATTTTGACGGCAAAATATTTAATTTGGGGTCAGAATGACCCCAGGACAACACGAGGTTAAACCCTAATATCTCCTTCCTTCTTGTAGCGGCTTCTTGCTTAATCCTACAGTTTTATTTACACTTTGTTTGTTTTTTGCTAACGTTAGCCACTGTACTTTAGCTTAGCAGCTCGCGATGACTTCCCTCTCTTCCTCTCCCTCTCCTTCTCCCCCTTGCTCAGTGTGTCACATGCTTAGCCATTCCTCTGCCTCCCTTAATGATAATGATACATGTAATAAGTGTAGTTTGTTTGCTAGGGTGGAGGCGAGGCTCAGTGAGTTAGAGGTACGGCTCCGCACCATGGAAGCTCAGTCGTTAGCTACAGTACTTAGCCTTCCCCCCCACCTCCCCATAGTCAGTGCGGGCCATCCAGCCGTAGCTTCAGCTAGCTGTCCCCCGGCAGCCCCCGAGCAGCCGGGAGGCTGGGTAACTGTCCGAAGGAATCAGAAGTCAACGCAGAAGCGCACGGTGCACCACCAACCTCTTCACGTTTCTAACCGGTTCTCCCAACACAGCGAGACACCCGCTGAGGAACCGACTCTGGTTATAGGTAGCTCCATAGTCAGAAACGTGAAGATAGCGAAGCCAGGGACCACAGTCACATGCATGCCGGGGGCCAGAGCGGGCAACGTTGAATCCTATTTAAAACTGCTGGCTAAGGATAAACGTAAATACAGTAAGATTGTAATACACGTCGACGGTAATAACACCCGAAGCCGACACTCGGAGGTCACTAAAGTTAATGTGGCATCGGTGTGTTCATACGCCAAAACAATGTCGGACTCCGTAGTTTTCTCTGGCCCTCTCCCAAATTTGGTCAATGATGAGATGTATAGCCGCATGTCATCATTCAACCGCTGGTTGTCAAGGTGTCCAGCAAACAATGTGGGCTTCGTTGATAATTGGGAGACTTTCTGGGGAAAACCTGGTCTGATTAGGAGAGACGGCATTCATCCCACGTTGAATGCAGCGGATCTCATTTCTGCAAATCTGACCAACTTTGTTTGGGGACCTAATCCATGGCAACCCAGAGTTCAGACCAGGAAGCAGAAGCAGAGTTGTAGTCTTTCACCCTTCTCTGCACTTCCATTAGAGCAGTTACCCACCCAAAACTATATAGGGACTGTGTCTGCCCGACGGCCATTTAAATTAATTAAATCAAAAGTAACCAGAAGAGGAGTTATACAAAATAATCTCATAAAAGTTAACACCACCAACGCAACAGTGCAACAAAATAGGAGAATTAAATGTGGACTCTTAAATATCAGATCTTTGTCATCTAAAGCTGTTTTAGTAAATGATTTAATATCTGACAATCACATTGATCTATTCTGTCTTACTGAAACCTGGCTGTGTCATGAAGAATATGTCAGCCTAAATGAATCAACTCCTCCAAGTCACATTCCTCGAGGCACCGGCCGAGGAGGTGGAGTAGCAGCTATCTTTGACTCAAGCCTATTAATAAACCTGAATTAAACTACAACTCATTTGAAAGCCTTGTTCTTAGTCTTTCACATCCAAACTGGAAAAAACTACAGCCAATTATATTTGTTATAGTGTACCGGGCTCCAGGTCCGTATTCTGAATTTCTATCTGAATTTTCAGAGTTTTTGAGAAGAGTCCAAAAGTGGATTTTGTTGGAAAAAACACAGTTTACTTGATTTTCCTCAAATGATTCTACCAGAACAGCAGACTCTCAAGTTTCATGTTAATTTCATGAATACATGATGTTCTCATCATTTTTCTGCCTGAAAGCTGCATTTCCAGTTTGTATGTTCTTAAAAGACATTTCGGTTGGGAAGAGGCCAAAAGTGGATTTTGTTCCAAATTACACAGTTTACTTGATTTTCCTCAATACAATTTTCCCTGAACAGCAGACTCTCAAGTTTCATGTTAATTTAATGAATACATGATGTTCTCATCACTTTTCTGCCTTAAAGCTGCATTTTCAGTATTTATGGTCTGAAAAGATGTTTCTGCTGGGAAGAGGCCAAAAGTTGATTTTGTTGAAAAATACACAGTTTACTTGATTTTCCTCAAAAAATAGACCCAGAACAGCAGACTCTCAAGTTTCATGTTAATTTCATGAATACATGATGTTCTCATCATTTTTCTGCCTTAAAGCTGCATTTCCAGGTTGTATGCTTTTCAAAGACGTTTCGGATGGGAAGAGGCCAAAAGTGGAATTTGTTGAAAAATACACAGTTTACTTGATTTTCCTCAAATCAATTCTCCCAGAACAGCAGACTCTCAAGTTTCGTGTTAATTTCATGAATACATGATGTTCACATCACCTTTCTGCCTTAAAGCTGCATTTTCAGTACTTATGGTCTGAAAAGACGTTTCGGATGGGATGAGGACAGAAGTGGAATTTGTTGAAAAATACACAGTTTACTTGATTTTCCTCAAGAAATTCTCCCAGAACAGCAGACTCTCAAGGTTCATGTTATATTTATGAATACATGCACTTCTCATCACTTTTCTGCCTTAAAGCAGCATTTTCAGTATTTATGGCCTGAAAAGACGTTTCGGCTGGGAAGAGGCTTGAAGTGGATTTTGTTGCAAAATACACAGTTTCCTCGATTTTCCTCTACAAAGTATCGCAGAACAGCAGACTTTCAAGGTTCATGTTTTATTTATGAATACATGATGTTCTCATCACTTTTCTACATTAAAAATGAATTTTCAGTTTTTATGGTCTGAAATGGCGTTTTAGCCTACGACCAAGCCAAAAGTGGATTTTGTTGCAAAATACACAGTTTACTTGCTATTCCTCCATAAAGTCTCCCAAAATAGCAAACTGTCCAGGTCCATTTTATATTCATAAATATGTGATGTTTCAATCAATTTATTGCCTTACAGCTGCATTTTCAGTTTTTATGGTCTTAAAAGGCGTTTCAGCCTTAGACCAGGCCAAAAGTGGATTTTGTTGCAAAATACACAGTTTACTTGATATTCCTTTTTAAATTATCCCAGAATAGCAAACTTTCAATTATCATGTTATGTACATTGTTATATTATGTTTCCATCACTTTTCTGCCTTAAAAATGAATTTTCAGTTTTTATGGTCTTAAAAGACGTTTCAGCCTGCGAACAGTTCAAAAGTGGATTTTGTTGCAAAATAAACAGTTTACTTGATATTCCTCTATAAATTATCCTAGAATAGCATACTTTCAAGTATCATGTTATGTACATGAATATATGATGTTTCCATCACTTTTCAGCCTTACAACTGCATTTTCAGTTTTTATGGTCTTAAAAGGCGTTTCATCCTGCGAACAGTTCAAAAGTGGATTTTGTTGCAAAATACACAGTTTACTTGATATTCCTCTATAAATTATCCTAGAATAGCAGACTTTCAAGTATCATGTTATGTACATGAATATATTATGTTTCCATCACTTTTCTGCCTTAAAAATGAATTTTCAGTTTTTATGGTCTTAAAAGGCGTTTCAGCCTTAGACCAGGCCAAAAGTGGATTTTGTTGCAAAATACACAGTTTACTTGATATTCCTTTTTAAATTATCCCAGAATAGCAAACTTTCAAGTATCATGTTATGTACATGAATATATGATGTTTCCATCACTTTTCAGCCTTACAAATGAATCTTCAGTTTTTATGGTCTTAAAAGGCGTTTCAGCCTGCGAACAGTTCAAAAGTGGATTTTGTTGCAAAATACACAGTTTACTTGATATTCCTCTATAAATTATCCTAGAATAGCATACTTTCAAGTATCATGTTATGTACATGAATATATGATGTTTCCATCACTTTTCAGCCTTACAACTGCATTTTCAGTTTTTATCGTCTTAAAAGGCGTTTCAGCCTGCGAACAGTTCAAAAGTGGATTTTGTTGCAAAATACACAGTTTACTTGATATTCCTCTATAAATTATCCTAGAATAGCAGACTTTCAAGTATCATGTTATGTACATGAATATATGATGTTTCCATCACTTTTCAGCCTTACAACTGCATTTTCAGTTTTTATAGTCTTAAAAGGCGTTTCAGCCTGCGAACAGTTCAAAAGTGGATTTTGTTGCAAAATACACAGTTTACTTGCTATTCCTCCATAAAGTCTCCCAAAATAGCAAACTGTCCAGGTCCATTTTATATTCATAAATATATGATGTTTCCATCACTTTTCTGCCTTACAACTGCATTTTCAGTTTTTATGGTCTGAAATGGCATTTCAGCCGACGACCAAGCCAAAAGTGGATTTTGTTGCAAAATACACAGTTTACTTGCTATTCCTCCATAAAGTCTCCCAAAATAGCAAACTGTCCAGGTCCATTTTATATTCATAAATAAGTGATGTTTCAATCAATTTATTGCATTACAGCTGCATTTTCAGTTTTTATGGTCTTAAAAGGCGTTTCAGCCTTAGACCAGGCCAAAAGTGGATTTTGTTGCAAAATACACAGTTTACTTGATATTCCTTTTTAAATTATCCCAGAATAGCAAACTTTCAAGTATCATGTTATGTACATGAATATATGATGTTTCCATCACTTTTCAGCCTTACAAATGAATTTTCAGTTTTTATGGTCTTAAAAGGCGTTTCAGCCTGCGAACAGTTCAAAAGTGGATTTTGTTGCAAAATACACAGTTTACTTGATATTCCTCTATAAATTATCACAGAATAGCAGACTGTCAAGTAACATGTTATGTACATGAATATATGATGTTTCCATCACTTTTCTGCCTTACAACTGCATTTTCAGTTTTTATGGTCTGAAATGGCGTTTCAGCCTACGACCAGGCCAAAAGTGGATTTTGTTGCAAAATACACAGTTTACTTGCTATTCCTCCATAAAGTCTCCCAAAATAGCAAACTGTCCAGGTCCATTTTATATTCATAAATAAGTGATGTTTCAATCAATTTATTGCATTACAGCTGCATTTTCAGTTTTTATGGTCTTAAAAGGCGTTTCAGCCTTAGACCAGGCCAAAAGTGGATTTTGTTGCAAAATACACAGTTTACTTGATATTCCTTTTTAAATTATCCCAGAATAGCAAACTTTCAATTATCATGTTATGTACATTGTTATATTATGTTTCCATCACTTTTCTGCCTTAAAAATGAATTTTCAGTTTTTATGGTCTTAAAAGGCGTTTCAGTTCAAACAGTGAACAGTTCAAAAGTGGATTTTGTTGCAAAATACACAGTTTACTTGATATTCCTCTATAAATTATCCTAGAATAGCATACTTTCAAGTATCATGTTATGTACATGAATATATGATGTTTCCATCACTTTTCAGCCTTACAACTTCATTTTCAGTTTTTATGGTCTTAAAAGGCGTTTCAGCCTGCGAACAGTTCAAAAGTGGATTTTGTTGCAAAATACACAGTTTACTTGATATTCCTCTATAAATTATCCTAGAATAGCAGACTTTCAAGTATCATGTTATGTAAATGAATATATGATGTTTCCATCACTTTTCAGCCTTACAACTGCACTTTCAGTTTTTATGGTCTTAAAAGGCGTTTCAGCCTGCGAACAGTTCAAAAGTGGATTTTGTTGCAAAATACACAGTTTACTTGATATTCCTCTATAAATTATCCTAGAATAGCAGACCTTCAAGTATCATGTTATGTACATGAATATATGATGTTTCCATCACTTTTCAGCCTTACAACTGCATTTTCAGTTTTTATGGTCTTAAAAGGCGTTTCAGCCTGCGAACAGTTCAAAAGTGGATTTTGTTGCAAAATACACAGTTTACTTGCTATTCCTCCATAAAGTCTCCCAAAATAGCAAACTGTCCTGGTCCATTTTATATTCATAAATATGTGATGTTTCAATCAATTTATTGCCTTACAGCTGCATTTTCAGTTTTTATGTTCTTAAAAGGCGTTTCAGCCTACGACCAGGCCAAAAGTGGATTTTGTTGCAAAATACACAGTTTACTTGATATTCCTTTTTAAATTATCCCAGAATAGCAAACTTTCAATTATCATGTTATGTACATTGATATATTATGTTTCCATCACTTTTCTGCCTTAAAAATGAA
>JACSYO010001276.1:0-18583 GCA_016806645.1 Ophiodon elongatus | reverse complement strand
TTGTGAGGCTCGGACACGCTCACCCTTAATGCGGACAGGGTTGTACACCACCCCTGTAACAATATACTGATCTGTGTGTTTTCAGAACTCCAGCTCAGACACCCGGGTCCAGCTGGATTTGGGTTTATGGGACAAGTTCAGTGAGCTCTCCACCAAATGCATCATCAAGATTGTGGAATTTGCCAAGCGGCTGCCAGGTTTCACCACCCTCACCATCGCTGACCAGATCACTCTACTTAAGTCTGCCTGCCTGGACATACTGGTGAGGAACCGTTGTCTTTGTTGTTCCCTTTTGTCCTCTAGGCTTGCTCTTTTCTTACAAAATCAGTTTACTTGACAGACGAGGGAATACTTGCATCTGGTGGTAAAAAGTGGTAGTGCAGGAAGGCTTGCCCAAATTATGCTGAGCCTACTTAATCCTTGTTGTGAAAATAGTCAAACACACGTGACACTCTGAGCTGATATCTATGAATTGACCTACTGCCAATAAATCCCATATTACATCATCATTTTGATGAAGTTTTCCACCTTCTTATGCTCACAGATGCTGAGGATCTGCACACGCTACACTCCAGAACAGGACACTATGACCTTCTCAGATGGCCTGACTCTGAACCGAACTCAGATGCACAACGCCGGTTTCGGACCTCTCACAGACCTGGTGTTTGCCTTTGCTGGCCAGCTTCTACCTCTGGAGATGGACGACACAGAGACTGGCCTCCTCAGCGCCATCTGCCTCATCTGTGGAGGTACTGCAGTGTGTACACACAGTGACAATAACAATTGTAAAGGAGGAAGTGGCTTTAGTAAATCTTTGTTTCAGCATTCCTGTCACTGCTTTGGCAGGATTAGTATTGCACTGAAAATGATCGAAATATACATTTTTGATATGTAAAATTATTTAAAGTATATTAGAACTTTCTACAATTCTGACATTTTTTTTTGACAATGTACATTTCTGGTAAATAATATAGAATACAATGTGTTTTCTGCACACTTCATCAGACCGTATGGATCTAGAGGAGCCCCAGAAAGTGGATAAGCTGCAAGAGCCTCTCCTTGAGGCTCTGAAGATCTACGCCCGCCGCCGCCGCCCCAACAAACCTCACATGTTCCCCCGCATGCTGATGAAGATCACCGACCTCAGGGGCATCAGCACTAAGGGTTAGTATGAAGAGAGTAATTCCAAGAACAAATTCTGATTTTGAAAAAGGCTTGACCACCGTCATAACCAATTCATAATACTGACAAAGAGGGCTTTACCATGAAGTCACGGAATCTCTACTAGCTTCAGTCTTTTGGTGTTTCACTTGTGTCCTCTTTGTGGCGGGGAATAAATAACACAAGTCTAATAATGTATCATCCCCATGTTCCCTGCTTCCAGGTGCAGAGAGAGCCATCACTCTGAAGATGGAGATCCCAGGGCCAATGCCTCCTTTGATCAGGGAGATGCTCGAGAACCCAGAGGCCTTTGAAGACCAAACAGAGGACAACGAGAGCCCGCCACCTCCGCCACCGCCTCCACCTCCACCACCAGCCCAGGTCAAGCAGGAGGCTGAGGATGAGGACGACAGCTGGGCCACAGAGAACGGCAGCGAGCCATCGCCGGAGGAGGATGAAGATGACGATGACGACGTGGGGGATGAAGATCGAGACAGGGGCTCGGACAGTGATGGGGAGCCCTGGGGCGTTCTGGAGGCCATAGATGGGTCGAGGAAAGGCATTGCTGGGAGGGCGCAGTGAACAGAGCATTTCAAACATACACACACTCATGCACATACAGGTTCACACACACACACACACACACACACACACACACACACACACACACACTTATACACACACTCACACACACACACTTATACACACACTCGAACATGCATTGAGACAAACAACGCAACCTCACTCACTCTCCCACCTCAACAAATTGCTGGCCTTCCCTCGTACTGCACATCACTGTGTCCTCCACAGCGGAGCACAGCAGAGCCTTATGTGTACAGACACGTCTAACTCAGGCCACATGGTCCATGACAAGTGAACTACAGAAAAACAAAGTAAAGGAGAGATGACAGTAGATCATATGAACTCCTGGCATAGCCAAGAGGCAAGTTGCCATGACAAACAGAACCTCTTTGAAAAAGCTTAATGTCTCCTTTTCTTCCACTGTTGTTGTTTATATCGAAATAGGGGAAGGGCCAAACCTGACACCAGAACTGAGCAGTTGATTCCGATGGATTACAACAAGCACATTTCTCAAAAGACAACAAGAGTACAGGGCAAAACCAAATCGAGTATGCTAATCTTTTGTTTTTGTGGTTATTGCTTTTGAATATTGTTTTCAATTTTACTTTTCTTTTTTTTCAATTTATGAATAAGTCCATACATATCTATATACCATTATATTTTTGTCTTTATTTGTTATTCTGGTTTTATATATGAATCCTTTTTAGACAAGTTTTTTTCTTTTGAAGAGCTTTTCCTGAGAAGATATTCTGAGGGAAAGAAGGGTAATCAGAACTGGCTGGGTCTTCCTTATCAGCTACATATGCTTAGCTGGGGCTTTTTTGGGCACTTTGGCTCACTGTGGATGTCAATGATAATCAACCCAGAGGACTATTGTTTTGTTGCAGTGACTTAATCAGTTTCTGTTATCAGGGAATTGGCATTATTCTCGTTGCAGCCGACTAATGCTGTCAGTGCTGAAGGTAAGTATCTTTGTGCCAAAGTTAGGAAAAGTCATCTTGGGAGCATGAGTTTGACTACTGGCCGGGACTCCAGCCACCATCCAGCGATCCTCACAGCGGCGCGGTCACTCTCACCTGCACTAACACACAAACATGTCACACACACACACTCCGATCCCACTACCCTCAGCTGTAGCAGATACCTGGCATCGAGTGCCCGGACAAGAGATTTACACTTGACCGAATATGTAGCACTTTTGTGATCCTCTATTCAAGTAAGGTCACATCTCGTCTGCCGAGAGTAGAGTTACTGTCTGGGAGCTTTGATTTCCGTTGGCATGTCCAAACTGATGACAGCATCAACATATACAATTCAATCAACCTTAGAGCACTCCCCGATGATGTCAGTTGACGAATGCACACTTTCAGCAAGGACAAAAAACATCCATACACAGCAGCATCATGCATCAACACAACGATCAAAGACATATGCAAGTCGAAAGCAGGAATCTTCATGGAAGACATTTTGGATTCAGACTCAGGGCTTTTCAGTAAGGACCAAACTCTCGCTGCATTCAGGCTCGCTAGAAACAGGCAATATTTATGTGTGTATTCTTGACTCCGTTTTGATCAGCGCAACTCCTCTGCGTGTACATAGAAGGTGACAAGTCTGAGAATCAGCATGGGTGCCAGCCTGACTCTCCCATAGGGGGACGTGTCATCGTCGTCATCATCACTGCCCCACCTGTGCTCGTGCTGGCATCCAAGCAGCAAACTGCCTTCTCATCCCAAAAGCCATTATATCGTCTTGTCTTCTTGCGTACGTTCTCACTTCTCTTTGATGAGCTGAGGAGGATTTTGTGTTCTCATGTATCATTTCTTTATTGCCAAATTGTCTCAGAGCGTGGCTGATATACAGTACAGAGTTTTTTTTCTCTCTATCTCTCTCTTTGAAGCAATATGAACATTCTTTCTGTAGCAGCGAGAGGTCCCATCTTCTGAATATGGGCAGGTCTCTTCTGTGTGTGTGTGTGTGTGTGTGTGTGTGTGTGTGTGTGTGTGTGTGTGTGTGTGTGTGTGTGTGTGTGTGTGTGTGTGTGTGTGTGTGTGTGTGTGTGTGTGTGTGTGTGTGTGTGTGTGTGAATGCTTTTACATGTTTTGAGTCATTGGGTGAATGACCACATCCCCTCTCTCTCTCTCTCTGCTGGGCTGTCATGATGTCAATGATGGTAATGCAGGCAGAACTTTGAGATTATGTCGTTTCATGTTTTTTTGTTTTTCAACATGGCCAAGGTGTTGTCCACTCTCTGTTTATGTCAACTCTTGTCATACAAAGAAAAGCCATATAAACAGTAAGAGGCACAATAAACTACTTTTGTGAGATTACTGGACTTTTTTTATTTATTTATTCTATTGTTCAGAAATTTCACTCGTACAAGGAAAACATTAAGCACACAGTCCGCTGCCCCTGTAATGTCGTATCTTTGAGTGACTTGAACCATGCATTTGACAAGATATCAGTAGAGGGAGCTCTTGCACCGTTACTGCAGGCTGCACTGCTGGAAGCGGTGTTCACCCTGCATGGAAGAGCATGGGCTGCTCGGTGGTGGAGAGCTGTAAGTCCAGAGGCTAATAAGTCACCGCCTCCTGCTGAACAAGGACATCAGATAAAGGTCTGCTCCGAAGATTTGTTCACTGTGCAGTTGGAGGTAGTGAAAATACTTATAGTTTTGTCTCACAGATAGAGTGGTTGAGAATTTTAAAAGTGAATCCGTCTGTTATGATTTATTTATTGAATTTTAGAAAGGTGGACAACTGAACAGAAAAAAATAGTGCACCTTTTGAAAGATGTACACCACAACAAATTAAAAAAAAAAATAGATCAGATATAATTAATGTATCTCAATTTGTGATGCATTAATTAACAAATATTATGAGTATGATTGTGATTATTATTATTATTGATAACAATAATACCCTTATTTATTAAGCACTTTTCCAAACAGGATACAAAGTGCTTTACACAATTTTTAAAAAAGACAATACGCAAACAATAAGACATGCTGCTCTGTATGTCATTGAATACCTTTTGGTTTTGGACATTTGAAAGCATCAACCTCCACTCTGCAAAGTTGTGATGGAATCTCTTCTCTTATTTTTGGGTGTTTCAGACTAAACCATTAATCAAAGAAATATCTGGCAGATAAATTGATAATGAAAATAAACATTATTTGCAGCCCCAGCGATCAGTAATGTTCATTTGAGAGTTCTTTCAGGGTGCTGCTTCAGCTGAACAGTCAGTACAAGGTCCAACATGGTCTCAGATTTTATTGGACTCAAGCGATATTTGATCTTGTAGAAGCATCTTGAATCCAAAACGGAATCTGGTTTGGTAATGACCTGTGAAATGTGAAAGGACATGGCGGCCTTTAACTCAACTCAAAGTCATCACATTTGTCAGAATACATTTGAAACAAGCAAATGAATAAAACAAGAAAAACCTCAAACATTTTTCAGATTCCTTATAAACGTCACCAACAATCACGAGTTATACATTTGTCACAAACGTATTACCTTGAGTATATCACCATCACAGATAAAAACAGCTCTCTTGACTTCAAGAACAGGAACCCTCTTTGTAAAGGGCTTCCAATAGTACACATCTCTAATTTTTCAGCGTACCAGTGTGGTATACTAATGTCTCACCTTGATTTTATTAATAGAGAGAGGGAGAGAGAGAGAATCAGAAGAGGGTGATAAACAGAGATGAGATCCTATCAATTATATGATTACTTTAATTAACTATCATTAAAGACAGATCAATAACACCAGACTGGAATTAAAATAAGGCCCATACATTATACACTATTTTACAAGGAACAATCAAATGGCCTCATATACTGAGTCCCTGGAAGGTGTTGCCATGGGAACCTATGGGAGGGTTTGGGTGTGCTTGGGGGAATTTAAAAGAGCCGGGCAAGATTTCTATATACTCATCCTTCCATATCAGTGGTGCTGGATTAACTAATTATGTGAGTTAGGAAGGCTTATTGACTGGAAATAGGAAAAAGAGATGGAAATGTGTAAAGAAAGGCCCCAGGGAAAAAAAGGTATAACTGTACAATGAATTAATAAAGGGTAAAAATCTCCCTTGTAATATTCTTGCAGCCTCAGGACATCAATTATTCATAATAAATTGTAAAGAATCCATAAAAGTAGGTCATGAGTGCGGCATACCAAAGAAATTAATTTGAATATTTAAACACAGAGAGCACATCCACCGAGTTGGCTCTGAACATGAGCAAACAGGGATAATGGATCAGGAGAGGCTGGCTCCTCAGAGTGTGATCGGGGGGATAAAGCTCACTGAACCCAAGTGCTCCTGGCAGCAGTAAGGGAGGAAGTGCCTGGGCTCGGGGTGTGATAAAGGCAGAGAGTAGGGGTGCATGTGACCTGGGTGTGATAAAAATAAACTGTGGGGTCTTTCTGTAGACCTAAAGCTATGTCGTCTACAATACACAGAGGTGTACGTGTCATGGGCTGGATGCATGGCGATGGAAGCCGGGTCACAATGTGAAACAGCACATCATTTACAGTGTGTCACCTGCTTGGTTCAGAACAGACAAAAAGGACAAGTTCGTCATTTGTTACATATGCAGCAAATCCACAGAGGGTTGGGAATCAGTCAAGGGAAGAGAGGAGAGGTGAGGGCAAGGTGAGAAACGTTTTCAAGTGCAACGACCATAAATTTAACACCTTCCACTGTGTGAGCAGAGAGGCAGGCGGGCGATCTTAAAGAAAGGGTAATGGGGAAAGTGATGAAGAAACGGGTAAAGGTATCTGTGACGAGAGTGAGAATGGAGGGTGTGCCAGCCGGGAGGAAGAGGGAATAAACAAGGCCAGGTAGAGGAAGGGGTGATTTGGGGAAGGGGAGCGAGAGCTAGGGAAGGCGGGTGTCGGGGTCATAAAAACTCGGAGATGTGTTCTGGCCTCTGGGTCTTCATATCTTTTACATTTCTAATTAAAAGAGATAAAGAGTGAGGGAGTCATCAATCCCACAGTGATTTCCCAGTTAAGGTTTTAGAGGGGGCTGTAAACTAGGCAGCCCAGCATCATTGATTTTATAATTAGCTATCGTCACCCCAGACTTAAGATGGAGAGAGTGTGGTGGAGGGAGCTTCGAGCTTAAAAGAGGGAGCAGGAGACTGCTGTAAGAGTGGGGAGGCACAAGGATGAAGATGATGAGGAGGTCAGGCCTGAGGGGAGAGTGCAAGAGAGCCAAAGGTGAGCGGAGAGAAAATCCAGCACGAGAAATGTATCTGAAACAGGCAATGAGCCAAAAGGGGATATAGGTTATATAGCTGTATGAAAAGAAATGGCATAGTTAATTACCAGTGAAATGTCATGTGAGGATCAAAATATTGCAATGATCTTTGGCCAGAAAAAGACACATTAGATCAGATAATGGATACATAAACCATTTTATTACACAGAACCCCACCCAAACCCTGTTGCATGAATGATAAGAAAATACACGGCGGTGTACATATGGGATAACTTTCACACACAAAACTTCAAAACAAACCATAACCACTGGAGCTTTATTGCAACCGGAGACGATGTCCTGACGAGGAGCACTCGTACTCGAAATCTCAGTGGAACAACAAAAAAACAACATCCCTAAGACATAAAGTCAGATTACAACCACAAACAAGGACTATAGAGAATACATGTAGTGTAGTGTGCTGTCTTATGGGAAAGAATACCAGGCTCCTCAAAACATTCCCACCTCTATACAAGGAGAATCAACATGTACTGCAACACCGGAACACCCAGTGACACAAGGTAAATGAGAGGTGACGACTTTCATACTCCTGGTCCTCCTGTTTGAACATTCAAATCAATTTCCTTTCACTTTAAACACAAACGTGCCGGAATCATTCCCTTTCATTAGCACCGATATCTTGCAACAATATAACTCATATATCAAATCTTAATAAGGTTCAAAGTGAGTATTTGAAAGCAGAAGGTAAAAACATAAAGTGTAGATAAAATATATACGTAAACACAACACACCATGGTAATGATTAAGATAATGATGAAAGGACACAACTGACATATTAAGTATCCATATATCAACTTTTTCATCTAAAAACTCTTATATAGTAAAAAATAGGGTGCAAATACAGCAGATAAAATCAAGCATCAAAGTGTCTAGCAAATTTTCTTAGCCAAGCATGGAAAATTTTGTCATACATTGCACAGACAGCTGTGTGAAAACCCCTCTTTCAAACTAAACCTGAATATAGTTTAATTGCAGCGTAACTCAAGTTAATTATAAATAGAAAATCATGAAAAATGCATACAGTATTGATTAAAAGGTAGGCAGCAATTTTTATTAGGCAGTATATTGCCATAGGGCTCGGGGAAAACCCCAACACCATGTCATTGTGTCAGGATCTATAAAGATGATTTTCTTTGACTCATTTTTAAATAATTTTAGGCGAAACTTTATAACTGTGTGAATGTGAGATTTCTGTACAATACAAACTGTAACAAACACTTAATATCCGAATGGCCAGCTAGTAAATCGAGGATCATTAAAAAGTAAAAACTGCAGTTGATCTATAGTGTAAAGCGTATGAGCATTAATTTTATAATAATGATTATATGAAGGTACTGAAGTAGAAAGTTGCATCTGGCATCTATTTAATAGACTTTAAACACAATCTGTTCAATAAGCTTTCTATTTCAAATGCTTGTCCGTCTTAAAGCGTCTCTGCATCACTAAATCTCCTTAACTGCATCCGCACGACAACAATCAAGTGCTCTTGCGTACAAGAAAGTGCATATCAAATCTTACTTCTGAGTAAATGGAGGAGAAATATGATGTCATAGACCTAGATTACTGCAATATAATTCTAACATGATGCTGTATCATTATTACTTTATGCTGCCGTGAATAGCGTTCAAAGCTGCTGTGGGGAATTTAATGCTGGAAGAGAGTTTTGCCATGATTTTTCAGTGGAGCTGGGCCTGCACAAAACATCATAATTACAGTGCCTGTCATGAATCCTAATCACAAATGTCGTAAAAACGACATAACATCCATCGTTAAGCTCTCGACATTGCAATGATTCAACAGAAATAATTCTGCTACAGCCTACAAACTCTCAAACACCAGAGCCCATGTCCAAAAGAACGCTGTTTCAAACTGCGCAAAAGTCTTATGTTTGTCATAAACAATGTCGACCTGCCACCACACGCATTATGCCATTCCTAACAACAAAACAGCTAGAGCAATAATAACACAACAGTTAGAGGGGAAAACCAGGGTTGACGGCAGATATGATGTAAATTGCATATTACTATTTTGTCTGCGTAGTGAGTGAGCTGTATATGTGCTTGTTAGTGGAAGTAATGTGGAACCACATTAACTCCAAGAAAGTCCCCCATCTCCTCTTTTTGATCGCTCTCCGTGGCTGGACGTCCACCGGTTACCATAGCGAGGTGTCGGCCAGATCACTGGAGGAGGAGACAAAGCAGAGTGTGCGTGTGTGAAAAACTGAAAGAAACACACCGTCTGTTTGAAAGAGGAGGTTAGACTGAAGGAGCGGCTGAGTGGGAGAGAGAGGGCTTTAATGATGCTGAAAATTGGCCCGTGACTGCAGTACACCCCTCAGGTAAATCATTGCTACAGCTTGCTGTCAACTTATCTGTCCCCTTGTCCTCCCATCTCGCCCCTCCCACGCCCCAACTCTGTCTCACACAGTCTCCCTGACTCAACTTCTTTTACGAGCACATATTCAAAACTTCCATCTTCCAGCCATACTCACCCTGTCACCATAAATAATATGTCGCATTTGTGTCTGTGTGCTTTAGCAAGCTTTGAATTCATTGTGGAAGCCCGGTGTGGAAACTCAGTACTCAGGTACTATGCTTGAGTACAATTACTTCATTCTTCCTTTTCGAGATATTTTAGGATTTTACTTTTCTACATTTAAGAAAGAAATATGACACTTTTTACTCCCCTGCGTTTATCTGGCTGCTGTGTTCACTAATTACTTTGCAGAGTAAGGTTGTACACACAAATCAAGTCATGCGCTCATAAAAAATGAATCATTGCTGGAGTTTAAAACCAGCCAGCATGGCAGGAAGAAATTTGTTGGCTTGTTTGGCCTCAAAGAAATTTCCATTTTAATATGCAGCCAGCAATGCAAAGCTCCATTTTTTAACATTAAATCTTCAACTGTGCTCAATTTGTTTGTGATCGTCTTATTGTCACTTGCCGAACCCTTCATTAATCTAAACCAAATCCTGCAATATGTTTCACGGGACGGCAAGTGGCATATCCATGTATCCAGTCACTATTGAAATCAGTAGCCAACGCTAAATACTTCCACATGTAACAGTGTGATATATATATATATATATATATATATAGGTAACATTTTATGGAGTCTCCCTCTCTTGATACTTGAGTGTGTTGTACTTGGCTGTGCGTGTGTGTGTGTGTGTGTGTGTATGTATTCTATGTATGAACATGTGATAGGAGGTTGTACCTGAGAACAGTGTCCATGTGTTCAGGCAGCAAAAGTGCTGTTTCCTCTCCAGAGCTGTGCCCTCCACACTTAAGTGTATCAGATTCCTCCTCCTTAACACCAGAGAACACACACACACACACACACACACACACGCACACACACACACACACACACACACACACACACACACACACACAGCAGCCATTACAGCCGAATAACTTTCAGACGAGCGGCCTAATTGCTTCTCGGAGATAATGTCTGTATCAAACGATCCACTGCCTGTGTTTAACTGGTGCGCACAGTTATCAGCATGAAGACATTGCTAATTTTCTGTATCGCATGCAATTAGACTATGGGGATGCTGAATGGCGGGAATAGCGTGTCTCTCACCGAATCAGAGCTGTGTGCCAAAGTGTCAGCGTCGGTCTGGTGCGGCGAGGAGAGCGGGGCCGGCTGGTTGATGACCACTGTGCTCCTCTCCACCTCCCTGGGGGAGGGAGGAGGGGTGGCAAGGAGCAAGGAATCCGGCTGGCCCTGCTCACACAGGCTGTAGTGGCCCAGAGGTCGTGGTGGACGGAGGGGCTGCAAAGCCTCTGGGTTCTCGTCCTCGTCCTCAGATAACACACTGCCTGGCCGATCTGCCAATTAGAGACATTGGCAAAGAAAATGTGGTCACTTTTCTTCAGAGCACGGCTCCTGTCGCCCCCCACAACATATGTATTCTGATCAATATTTAGTGTTGCTGTTTAATGACAGTTAACTCTTATATTGTTCACATCTGCAGGGCATACAGTTGATTAATGTGTGGCTCCGTTCACCTGCAGAGGCAATCGGTGCAGCGCTCCACTTGGCACTGACCACTGTTCCCATCTTCTGCTCCAGCTGACAGACGTACTCCATCAACTCCTGTAGTGGAAAATGCAGCCATCACATCACACAGCAGGGCAGGACTTTCATCATGGCTTCAGCAGCCATCACCCTCATAACCCTCATGATGTCTGACTTCTTCAAGCTAAAGCCACATAAAATACATTTACACACACACACAACATTGCTATTACATAAATATCATTATCAATGTTCAATAAACCTTTTAACATTTGTTTGATTTATGATGTGTCACAGATTGGCTGCTCTGCTCCTATATGGCAGATGTTAAAATTAAGCTGGACACTGATTTTAAAAACAATGACTACTCTGCCAGTAGCAAGCAAACGTGATGGTGGTTAGCCAACAAAAACACTTTAACAGCAGTAGCACCGACTGCCCTGAAATCTACTGATTTATATTGCACTATAAACAATTTATATTGCACAATAACAGCTAAGAAGACAACAACAGACAGAAGATTCCCAACACCTGGGACACTTACAATCCCTGTATACTTGTGAATATGCTCCATCAGTAAGCCTTAGCATATGAACACATTATCCACACACGTATTTTAGAAAAAAAGAAATATTATTCATAGGCGCACTCAAGCTCGAGAGTGGTATAAATTGTAACCAAACATTGTAAAATCTAAGGCTGATAATGACTGAATTACTGCAGTTGTGAGCTGATTAGGATAAAACAGTTACGGTTTACTTATTATTCCATACAAGCCATTCATTAGCCTTGAGATCAGCTGATAAGGGCACATTGTCAGGACCTGTAACATCATACCTGCAATGTTTACACATGAAGATACCATCTCAAAATAGTGTATTTTTCACTTTTTTGGACAACCTTTCTGTCAGCATTGATTCAAGTTGTCCCCTATGACTAATTAAAGTGTGTTTCTGACCTGTTTCTCTGCAAGTAGCTGCTCCTTCTCTTTTTGGGCAACCCTCAGGCTGGCCTTCAGCTCCTGGAGCTCCCTGCGGGTTTCACTCAGCTGAACCTGAAGGCCAGATATCAGAGACAACATGTCAGAACTATCTAACAGTTACTGTGATATCAGAATGACAATGTGTAGAATACAGAGTAAATCTCAGTGAAGTTAAAGGGATAGCTTGAGACTTTTGGAATTTTATATATATTTTTAAGAGATTAGATGAGAAGATCATTGTACTCTCTTTTCTGTCTGGTAAATGTAGTTTCATTTACTGCAAACACACTTAAGTGTACTGCATGGCAAAATGAACCTCCAACAAGAAACACTGAATGCGCTTCTTAGTTCTTTGTAGTCTTTCTCACCCTGTTGCAATCCTTTTCTCTCCCAAGCTCGACCTCCAGCTTCACTCTCTCCATCCTCTCCTCCTGCAGCCTCTCCTCCATCCTCTGCATCTCTGCGTTGAGTTTCTCAAGACGCTCGTGGTCCTTCTGTCAGGGTGACACACACACACACACACACACACACACACACACACACACACACACACACACAAATACGTTTAACACTATATAACACGTTCACCTAGACCATGTGTAAAAACCTGACTCAGCTGCTCAGCTGCAGTACCCAATAAGATAAACACTGAGAAGAGCTGTTGTGAAACTTCATGACATCTAACTCAAAGATTTGGACAGTGATGGGACAAATATATGTAAAACTTTGGCTCTACCACAGTACATTTTCTAAAAGCTCCACTTCAGATTCTATGTTCTGCACGGATACAGTACCTCAGTAGTGCGCTGCAGATTCTGCCTCTCCTGGGCCCAGCGGGCTCTTCCCTCTCTCATGGCCAGACTGGAATCTGCAAGCTGAAGGGTGAGTTGGGCAGCCTGCAGACGAGCCTGATGCAAGTCTGCCTGACCGTGATCCCTCTGGGCCACCATAGCACTTAGATCACCCTTCAAGCCTTCTGTAGCACGCTCGTTCAGGTTCAGACGCTCCCGCAGGCTCCGCATCTCCTTCAGTGTGGCCTCGTTCTCCGTCTGGCCATAAAGGGGCAATAAAGCGTGTGTTGGCTACATATCTGTAACGGCAGGTGAATTGCTACATAATGCCAGTCTGGAAAATAACTATTACTGAATTTGAGATGCCATGGTCATGTTTTAAGTCCATTCTTGCAAAGTTTTAGAATGTGCTAACATACAAGTCTTATTTAAAGTGAAGCATATCTATGAAGAAACTAGCCTAAATCACAAAGTACTGGTAAAATAAAAAACAACATCCCAACTCCAGTAATTTCGACAGTGTGTTTGTCTCAAACAAATTCTGGTGACAGGTGCAAATACCTCACCACTTAAAGGAAGCGCTGAATTTAGAACAAGTATTCTTGGTGGTCACAGCACATCACACATTTGGAGTCTAGCATGCAGGTTTGCCTAGTCTCCCTTTAACTATGAATTCCTGCATTATTCTCAACCCTACTTTCAATCCCGTCTCCTCTGATTTTCGAAGAGATGTCTGACCTCTTTCCTGTGGGCAGTGGTGAGTTTCTGGGTGAGGGTGGTGATGCTGTTTTGGAGCTGCAGGACACTTGTGTCTCTCTGGGCAAGGGAATTCCTCAAGAACTGGAACTCCTTAGACAGACTTCGGAGTTCACCTTCTGTCTGTTCCAGCTTTGTCTAAAAGAGAGACATGACACAGATGGGAAAGGAGAGTGAGATATGGAGGAAAATAACAACTGAGACACAGGTTTTATTTAGATGTACAGCATGTTCTGAATTATAATTACCTGCAGGCTCTTTCTGTCACTCTCCTCTTCTTTTTTCAGAGTTCCTGCCCTCTTTACTCTTTCTTTCATCCTGCGCACACAGATTTAGCTACTGATGATCAAAAGTATTCATGAGACCCACATAAAACTAAAAGAGAGAGGAGGGAATATAAAAAACAAAATGTCATACCTTTCCAACTCAGTCTCTCTTTCCACTGTTCTCTGAGTCAGGGTTTTGATATCCTCCTCCAGCTCTTTGATTCGCACTTTGCCCGCCTCGCTCGCGTCCAATAAAGCACTTTTCTCCTGTGCTAGTGATTCTCCAAAAGCCTGATCCTCCTAACAGACCAGAGGCATTTCCCATTTTTATGAGAATTTTTAATTTAATCGTGACATAGGTTACCCTTGTGAAAATATATTACATTTAAGATTTTAATATAATAACCAAAACATTTTATTAAATTACTGGAGAATTTTATATTGCACAAGACAGGATATTGTTTGAGCAGAGACGTGCTTTTCATCAACGAATAGGGGCACAGATACGTATAACGTTAAGTATGGAAATAACAGGCAAATTGGTCCTAATTAAATTATCTTGCCCGTCATTTGCCTAGCTCTATACGCCACCTTCTGCTCCATCTCCAGCTCCTCGATCTTCTCTCGGCTCTGCTTCAGCTCTTTCAGCAGCCTGGCGATATCACTTTCTAGCCCTCTGCGTCTTCTGTCCCAGGCCTCCCTCGCCCTCTTGTACTCGTCCTGGTCTTTCTCCCTCAGCCCGTTGGCCGCCTCCTGCGCCTGCAGCAGCTCAGCGCGCTCTCGCAGACATTCCTGCAGTCGACCCTGACCGGAGACAGGTGGATGCAGGGAGCGCATGGGGAATGACAGTTGTGTCATTGTGTGCCAGTATTAAACAACAGTATTGATTTCCCAGCATATGTGTTTTTATCAGCATTCATTAATTTACAAAACTGACAACATACTCTCCTTCACTATCTTATGTAGTAAATATTTTCTGTTTTGTTATGTTCACCTGCAGCAGTTCAGCTCGAGGCACTACCAGCAACATGTCTGTGCCTCCTTCCTCTCCATGGGGCTCCTCCTCAAGGGTCACCAGATCCTCAAGTGGCTTCGGAGCGCAGAAAGTGAATTTGGAGCTGCGGGAGAACACTTCTCCCTTTGCGTCAACATATACAAACTCATAATCTTGGGAGCTGGACTTGGGTAGGTAGGAGGCTAAAAGATAGTGGAAAAAAGACGAGTCGTGTTACAATCCATTTTCAGTGAAGAATAATTGTGTTTCAAAGTAACCCAATTTTTGTTTTTGAGCTGGCTTCCCATCATGCTGTGTTGAACAAAGAACAAGATGGAAGCTAAGTGCACTATCGATAATTAGATAGTTTAACTAGCTCTAATTTGGGAACAGCTAATCACCTTTTAAAAATAGTACAATAAATCTTTATGAAACAACCTGACAGTATTTTGGTAGTCATACAATATGAGCCTTTAAAGAGTTTACACATTATTTGACATTTATATGGCTTTAATATTGTAATGCATAAAACAATACATTTGCAAGATGAAAATTCAACATTTATTTCCAATCGATTTTTGGTTGTATTGCAGCAACATTGATTTATGAGCAAAGTGTTGCAATTCAGCTTCCCACCACCAGAGGCAGCACCCAGGTCGTTCTGCGCAGGTGAGCGAGAATAAAAATGGCGTCGCGCGGTTTCGCGCCTTCTTAGATTTGAACCGTGAAGACTTCAGACGGAATTACGCGCGTACAAGCTGAGGTTGTTACTTTACACCGGCATGGAGCAGGCTTTTCCCCATCCGTTTACATCGTCGAGAACTCCAGCTTGCCTCGAGTGATTTCCCGGTCTCATTATTACTCTGTGAAGTATTTAATTGGCACAGAACACCTGAGCTAGCGCACCTGCAGTCCTGTTTCAGGACGAGCTCACTTTTACCAAGTGTTGCTTCAAGTGGTGGGGTGTTTATAAAAGGCTTGCAAACATTTAGTCAGATGCGCTTGTTTGTCACACTCGGGTTAGCTAGCTAGCTTGGAGGAGGATATCGAGTTTCATCTCTTGTCTGTTGAGTTGATTGATTGGTCCAGTACAAGTGTAGCTTGACGTCGCAGTTATTGAAGCAGGTGAACACGGTTACCGTCAGCCTCAGCAGAAAAACACACCTTCCGGTGGCTCTACATTTGTCTTTACTCGTGTGGTGTAGTTTAAGTTAAG
This sequence comes from Ophiodon elongatus, assembly GCA_016806645.1. NCBI lineage: Eukaryota > Metazoa > Chordata > Actinopteri > Perciformes > Hexagrammidae > Ophiodon > Ophiodon elongatus. Next base: position 2,522 of record JACSYO010001276.1, on the reverse strand, counting down.
TAGATGGCAAGATAGCCACCAATGTCAGCTTCGGAGTTCCTAGCTCCATTAGGCCCAGTGAGCCAGGACACCAGGACCCTGTCCGTCTAAATAGACCTGAGCCCTCATTAATGTTATTAATTAGCTACAACTGTGTTTACCTTGCAAATGCATGTCAAACTGGATGCTGTGAAAAGGGGCGTATACTCTAATTGGCGCGCTCCATCAAACTAACTGCACTTTTAAACATTAACGTTTCGCAATTGAATTGTCTACACATGTTAAATATAGAAGATACCTATTCTCAGTAATAAAAAAAAAAAAGCAAGCAGCCACATGCTGTTAATGGTGCTATGCATGCTCTCTGTCTCTGCACATTAGATCCCAAATTACACAATTATAGCCAATCATGGATTTGACTTCCCAGGGGATTTCAATTGACCAGTATTGGGATCCTACCAAATACATGGTTTCTTGATTAGTTGTGCTATTAGCATAACCTCGTGACTGACTTTCAACCATGACCATATTTGACCACGTCATACCATATTCATAATTCTGTCATTTTTATCACTCAACAAATCAGGCAGGAACAGATAACGCTGTGCCTCCTGCTTCCCACCACATCCATGCTTCCCACTCTGACCGGTGACCAGCGAGCCACAGCCTGTGACGTCTTCCAGCCCATAAAGTAAGCTAACCTAATATTATCCTTATCTCACAGACTATAGCTTCATGTTTAGAATGATTTACTTTTCTGTTTCACAACACATGAGCAGTAAAGTGGCCAGATGGAAAACCGACAGGAAGAATACAGCAAAGTTTATGAGCTGTATTGTAACTTACAGCACCAGCTTAGGTCACAGTGCAGGCAACCTTCTTTTTAAATCACTGCATTGCTGATGATAAGGAACCATCAATGGTTTCTTTAGATTTTCCTCCCTCTGCTCTTCTTCAAATGAAGAATGACATTGTCAGTATGCCAAAGTTAGTGATAAATCACTCTACTAGAGGTCAATGCCACACCTGCTGCATGCGTGCCCCTCACACTGAATCAGGCTTATCAGTTGTCACTGATGGACAGGACGGAGTGAGCAGTGTATTTTTGACTAGCAGTAGTCAGAGCAGGCTTTGACAAAGGCATTGTCTTTGTCATCCTCATTACTCAAACTCCTGCATCCTTAAGAAATTAATTGAAACCATGACAGACTGTGCTTGTGTTTGAAACCAAGCTGACAGGGATATTTGTCTTCTGTGCAGGATATTTTCCCTTTTACATCTGTGAAAATACTCTTTTAAAATAGAAGGAACTTACATTTTCTTCCATTCAATACACCAGTTGCTAGCCTTTTGTGTACAAGAGAGCAATTCAATTTACAGAAACATCAATCTCCTGCTGAAGGTTTTATGTGCAGATCTAAGCACCGTACCAGTATAGATTCTGGCTAACTATGGGAAATAAAATACAATTATAAAACAAGGGCATGAGTACCCTGGAAGTGCACGCAGCAGTTGACATCTGTGCCCTCTTGATAGTCAGCCGGCGCCAGTGCCCAGACAAATGTGTGGTAGTCCTTCACTGACGACCATCCAACCTGAGTGAGAAAACGTGCCGTTATTTTGCAGTTGATGCATAAACTCTTTATTCACTTAGTGACAGTCATCAGGTTAACAATACCTTGAAGAGCCCTATCCAGTCATTGCTGGCCCAGTTGTGCTGTGAGCTAAGTGTGTAGTGGCAATCGACTCTGCTCTGAGGGAAGTAGCCGCTGCCCACGTTTCTGAACTCCACCCGCCAAGCCTTTTCCATGGCAACACAAAAGAAAGGCAGGCTATTTTGCACCTACAGGAAGAAAAAAAACCACATCGTTCAAACTTGAGTTGGTATTTTCTTGTTTATTCCGTCCAATTTCAGGGTAAGAACTGGCATGCATGGTTAGATGAGCTAATTGTGAAATAGATAAGAGGTGACCAACAAGACAGACGGCAGTCTGTGAATATTTATTCAGTGTAAGAAGATATCCTGACTGAGCCCACATTTGAGGAGAGGACACCAGAACTAGACCTCAGTGACAGCATGGCCTTTGAGCAACATGACATATTACATGTTTGTCCCTCAGGCTATTTCAGTCATTGCCAACATTTGCTATTGTACACCATCACGTGTAAGCATGCAGTGCAAGGTGTATGGGGCCTACAGCGTGTATAGGGCTCAAATTCTACCCATAGGTACACTTTTATGAAATTTCATCCCGCAGTTGACCACATCACATGGAGACATGTGTGGCTTCCAGGGAGCATTATTTATTCATTTAGTATCATATGGTTAACTGTTGTCTGTGCCCTCCCAGACATTCTAGTGTGACAACATGTGAAAAGAAAAAAAGACTTAGAGGAAACTCTAAAAGCCCCATTTTGGTTGTCAGTGTAAATGTACTGCAATTGTGGATTAACTGTGTATCCCCTGTGGTACAGTCATGATCATATATATATATCTATATATATATATATATATATATATATATATATAGATATATATATAG
>JACSYO010001275.1:27500-32618 GCA_016806645.1 Ophiodon elongatus | reverse complement strand
TGTATTTATGTACTTGTGTACTATGATGCTGATGTATTGATGTATTGATGTACTTGTGTACTGTGATGCTGATGTATTTGTGTACTGATGTACTTGTGTACTGTGATGCTGATGTACTGATGTATTTATGTATTTGTGTACTGTGATGCTGATGTATTGATGTATTGATGTATTTATGTACTTGTGTACTGTGATGCTGATGTACTGATGTATTTATGTACTGATGTACTTGTGTACTGTGATGCTGATGTACTGATGTATTTATGTACTGATGTACTTGTGTACTGTGATGCTGATGTACTGATGTATTTATGTACTGATGTACTGTGATGCTGATGTACTGATGTACTGATGTATTTGTGTATTTATGTACTTGTGTACTGTGATGCTGATGTATTTATGTACTTGTGTACTGTGATGCTGATGTATTTATGTATTGATGTACTGATGTATTTATGTACTTGTGTACTGTGATGCTGATGTATTTATGTATTGATGTACTGATGTATTTATGTACTTGTGTACTGTGATGCTGATGTACTGATGTACTGATGTATTTGTGTATTTATGTACTTGTGTACTGTGATGCTGATGTACTGATGTATTTATGTACTGATGTACTTGTGTACTATGATGCTGATGTACTGATGTATTTGTGTACTGATGTACTGATGTATTTGTGTACTATGATGCTGATGTACTGATGTATTTATGTATTTGTGTACTGTGATGCTGATGTATTTATGTACTTGTGTATTGTGTTTTATGTCGGTTGTGATGCTGGATGTACTGATGTATTTGTGTACTGATGTAATTTGTGTACTGTGATGCTGATGTACTGATGTATTTATGTACTGATGTATTGATGTATTTATGTATTTGTGTACTGTGATGCTGATGTACTGATGTACTGATGTACTGATGTACTTGTGTACTGTGATGCTGATGTACTGATGTACTGATGTATTGATGTACTGATGTACTTGTGTACTGTGATGCTGATGTACTGATGTATTTGTGTACTGATGTACTTGTGTACTGTGATGCTGATGTACTGATGTATTTGTGTACTGGTTTATTTGTGTACTGTGATGCTGATGTACTGATGTACTTTTGTACTTGTGTACTTGTGTACTGTGATGCTGATGTACTGATGTACTTGTGTACTGTGATGCTGATGTACTGATGTACTTGTGTACTTGTGTACTGTGATGCTGATGTACTGATGTACTTGTGTACTTGTGTACTGTGATGCTGATGTACTGATGTATTTATGTACTGATGTACTGATGTACTGATGTACTGATGTACTTGTGTACTTGTGTACTGTGATGCTGATGTATTTATGTACTGATGTACTGATGTACTGATGTATTGATGTACTTGTGTACTTGTGTACTGTGATGCTGATGTATTTATGTACTGATGTACTGATGTACTTGTGTACTGTGATGCTGATGTACTGATGTACTGATGTACTTGTGTACTTGTGTACTGTGATGCTGATGTATTGATGTATTGATGTACTGATGTATTGATGTATTTATGTACTTGTGTACTTGTGTACTGTGATGCTGATGTATTTATGTACTGATGTATTGATGTACTTGTGTACTTGTGTACTGTGATGCTGACCTGGCCTCAGACAGGAACCTGATCTTCAGCTCTGGAGGTAAATCCTCTTTACACGTTTTCACCGCCACCGGCGTCTTGTCTCGCTGCAGCGTCCCGATGAACACCTCGCCAAAGTTACCCTGGCAACCAGCAGACAGAGAGCATGATGGGACACGCGGTTACAAACCGAAGTAAAAAACAACAACATGACATGAGAAGCGGTAACAGGAAACAGGAAGTGAGGTCACCTTCCCCAGCAGCTCCCCGAGCACCACGTCCTCGTGGTTCAGGATCCACTTCTTATCCTGCAGACACAAACACCAAGTCACTGACCGCGGGGGCACGGGACACAGAGGGGGGACACGAAGCAGGGACATGAAGCAGGGGGGGCACACGAAGCAGGGACACGGGGGACACGGGGGTCACTGGGGGCATGAAGGGACACGGGGGGACACGGGGGCACACAGGACACGGGGCGGGGGACAGGTGGGGCACGGCACGAAGCAGGGGACATGAAGCAGGGACACGTAAGCAGGGACATGGGGGGACACGGGGGACATGAAGCAGGGAGTTCCTTTGTACTAGTTCTGTTTTAGTTAATTATACGACAGTTTCTAGTATTAACACTGAAGAATGGAGTATTAATACTGATTAATACGGAGTCTTCGGTATGAATACTACAGTCATTTAAGTATTAATACTACAGCGTCTTCAGTATTAATACTATTAATAATTAAATAGTAATAATTAATTAATATTAATAATTAAATAGTAATTAATATTAATAATTAATTATTAATAATTACTATTAATTTAAAACTATTAACTATTAATATCAGAGTCCGTAGGTATTATTAGTATTAATACTACAGAGTCTGTAGTATTAATAGTATTAATACTAGAGTCTTCAGTATTAATACTACGAGTCTTTAGTATTAGACGTATTATTACTAGAGAGTATTAATACTAGAGTCTCAGTATTAATACTAATAGAGTCTTCAGTATTAATACTAGAGTCTTCAGTATTAATACTACAGAGTCCTGATCAATACAGAGTATTGATAGAAGCCGTCATCAACATGAATAAAGAATGAAGAATAAAGGATAAAGAATAAAGAATAAAGAATGAAGAATAAAGAATAAAGAATAAAGAATAAAGAATGAAGGAGCGTTGCCTTGACGACGGGGTTCAGCAGCACGACTCCAGACTTCTTGGTGATGACTTGTTTGGTGGAGAAGTGATGCTCGATGAGCTGAGGGATGGTGGAGAAACCCGTCCCCTCGAAGCGTACTGACTCTACCAGAGAGAGAGAGGGGGGGAGGAGAGGGGGGGGGGGGGAGAGGATTTACAGGTTAATTTTATACATTAAAAGTCTCATATTTATGTAATAATGTGTGTGTGTGTGTCTCTGTGTGTGTGTGTGTGTCTCTATGTGTGTGTGTTGTGTGTGTGTGTCTTGTGTGTGTGTGTGTGTGTGTGTGTGTGTTCTGTGTGTGTGTGTGTGTGTGTGTGTGTGTGTGTGTGTGTGTGTGTCTCTCTCTGTGTGTGTGTCTCTGTGTGTGTGTGTCTCTCTGTGTGTGTGTGTGTGTGTGTGTGTCTCTCTGTGTGTGTGTGTGTGTGTGTGTGTGTCTCTCTGTGTGTGTGTGTGTGTGTGTGTGTGTGTGTGTGTCTCTCTCTGTGTGTGTGTGTGTGTGTACATACGTCTGCGTACTGGATGATGAAGTGTCTCCGCTGCTCGTCTGAGAACACTGACAGGACGTACTCCCCCGGCTTGCCGTGGCTCTCCCTCACCAGGAAGTCTCCCTGCAGCCGCAGCAGCTCCTGGGCCTCGGTGCGCGGGATGGCGCCGTGGTACCACTCCTGCTCCGCCAGGGGGCGCTCCGACGTCGGGATGACGTCGAAGAACTGCTGCAGCCACGAAAGAACTCAGGTCAGGTCCAGATCAAGTGAGCTTTATTCTGGAGGCCTCTGGAGGTCACGTCTTTGACCTCTGAGGTCAAGTGTTTGACCCATATGTCCCGTATGTGTACAAACCACATGGTACTAACCACGCGGCTACAAAGCTAGCTTAGCGTAGCACCGAACAAACCACATGGTACTAAGCACGCAGCTACAAAGCTAGCTTAGCGTAGCACCGAACAAACCACATGGTACTAACCACGCGGCTACAAAGCTAGCTTAGCACCGAACAAACCACATGGTACGAACCACACAGCTACAAAGCTAGCTTAGCATAGCACCGAACAAACCAGACTGCATTCAGAAAACAAGCGTTTTAAAAGTTGCTTGTCGTCTTCAGGAGAAAACTAACAAAACATGAATTCAGACTTTTTACAAATCTGTGTCATGATGAAGATATTTCAGTATCTTTATTGCAATTAAATCACAGCAAAATAGTTTATTTTGGGTTCGTCCAGCCGCAGGAAGCCAGCCGACGTGTGTCTGACCAGATGCTGTCATGAACCCGGATATCTGAGACTTCAGCGAGTGAGCGCACAGGACCCCGCGGGCAGCGCGCGGCGTGATGGCGCTCACCGAGGTGGAGGAGCCCAGCATGGCTTTAGGAGCCCGGATCATCCCGGCCAGGGAGTGACGCAGCGTGTCGAAGCGAGAACCCCTCTCCTTCGTCTTGTCCTGAAAACACACAGACGACGTCGTTAACCCGTGAGGATGCTTTTATTTTTGATGCTTTTATTTTTGATGCTTTTATTTTTGATGTTTTTATTTTTGATGCTTTTATTTTTTGATGCTTTTATTTTGATGCTTTTATTTTGAAAGGGAGAGCTCGTCATCAATAACTAAATATTTACCGTGGACCCGACGGAGCGGGCGTCGTCCTCGTAGGGCAGCGCGGGGGGGGGAGGCGGCGGCGGGGGCGGGGAGGCGGCGGCGGCGGCCATCTTGGCGTCCAGCAAGGCCTTCTGGGAGGCCAGGCGGGCCTCGGAGCCGCGCAGCGATTGGACGGCGTGGTGGAGCTCGAGGACGGAGAGCTTCTGGCTGAGCAGCAGGACGCAGCTGAGGACGAGAGACAGACGGTCAGGAGGGGCGGGGGCGGGGCGCTCTCTCCGGTTCGTTTCCTCGGCCTCCGACTCACTCGCTCTTCCGCTCGGCGCTCTGCTGACTCGTCTGGATTTTGGTGTCGAGGTCGTCGGCCAACGCCTCCTTCGTCCGCAGATTCTGCTGAGTCAGCGACAGCTCCTCCGACGCAGACGCCAACCTGAGGAGACAGCAAGAGAGGAGGAGACAAGAGATGAGGAAACAAGAGAGGAGGAGACAAGAGATGAGGAAACGAGAGGAGGAGACAAGAGATGAGGAAACAAGAGAGGAGACAAGAGATGAGGAAACAAGAGATGACGAGACGATGAGGAGACAGAGATGAGGAGGAGACGATGAGGAGACGATGAGGAGACAGAGATGAGGAGACAAGAGATGAGGAGGAGACGATGAGGAAACATACACACACACACACACACATATATATATATAAATATAAATAATATATA
>JACSYO010001275.1:10000-22500 GCA_016806645.1 Ophiodon elongatus | reverse complement strand
ACACACTCACACACTCACTCACACACTCACACACTCACACACACACACTCTCTCTCTCTCTTTCTCTCTCTAACGGCGAGGGCGAGCGAGGAATGATCTCATGGTCGTCTGTGGAGAGAAGTAATAAAGATTATTAGAGTTAAAAGACACATTAATACATCTGTAATGTAGAGCAATACTTAAAGAAACACTAAACATTAAAATGTTCATATTTAGTGTTAAAGGCTCAGAAAGCTTCTCAAACCCTCTAGATTCCTGTTGAAGGAGCAAACAATAAGAAATAAGTGTCCAAATAGAAATGTTAGGCAGATAAACAACAACAATAATAAATACCCTTCAGTGTTTCTCAAGCCTTTAAATAGCCTCCATGTTTTCTTACATTAAAGTTAGAAACTTTAGATCTGTTAAAACCTAAAACCTCCTTTAAAGACATCAACATTAACCCTCTTCCTGGTCGCAGAGATGTGAGACTAAGCTAAGCTAACGCTAGCTGCGGCTCCCCATTGAAACCAATGGGGAGAAGTAGCTAACAGGCTAACGGCGGCTGTTTACCTGTTTACTTACAAACAAACAAACAAACCGGTAAACAGACGCACACAAGCCGCTCCCGGTGTTCGTGTCGGTGCTGGAGAGGAAGCAGGCGGAGACTCGCGGTGTTCTTCAGGCTCCTTCTGGCTGCTTCTCCCCGGGAGGCGCGTCGCTGCTGCGGGGCCTCTGCTGCGGTCACCGCGGTGCTCGTCCGACCTCCTGCGGGCTCATTCCCTCCGCTGCTCCGGGGTTTTCTCCGCTGTTTCCCCGGTTATTCCTCCGGTGGTCCGGCTACAGCTAAGCGGCTAACAGGGAGGGGCTTCCGGGGGAAACGGAAAATGGGGGGGTAGGGGGGCGAGGGGGGGGAGGGGGGGGTCGGGGGGGTTAACTCTTAATCTATTTATTTTATTAAACAACAACTTATTTAACATTTAGAGACCAGGAAGAATATTAAAGGGCGAGTGTATTATTATTTTTATTTATTTATTATTTTTATTTATTTACTTATTTATTCAGTTTTTTTAATATAATTCTAACAGGGAGGGGGGCATCCAGGGGAAACGGAATGGGGGGGGCTGTCTCTCTTAATCTATTTTATTTTATTAAACAACGACAACTTAATTAACATTTAGAGACCAGGAAGAATATTAAAGGGCAACTGTATTATTTATTTATTATTATTATTGTTATATTATTATTATTTGTATTTACTTATTTATTTGTGTTTGTTTTGTATTTAAAGTCGTGAATTCAGTTTATTTTATGAAACAACAACAACATATTTAACATTAAACATTTAGAGACCAGGAATAATATTAAATGGCGATTATTTTATTTATTTATTTATTTATTCAGCTTTTATATATAATTCTAACCGGGAGAGGCTTCCGGGGAAAATCTATTTTAATTTATTAAACAACAACAACATTGTTGTTAAACATTTAGAGACCAGGAAGAATATTAAAGGGTGAGTATTTTATTTTATTTTATTTAGTTTTTATTTATACATATATATTTTTTTTTAATTTTTTTTTATTTTTTATTTTTTTAATTTTTTTTATTTATTTTTTTATTTTTTTTGTATTTAAAGTCGTGAATTCTGTTTATTTTATTAAACAACGACAACAACCATAAAGCAGAGTATGCTTTAGGACGGGGCTACCAGGTGATTGACAGGTCTCTACTCTCTACGTTCAGAAGGAATATGATGAAAAAATGTTTACAACATTTACTTTGGTGATGATGAAGATTTTTGTGTTCATGTTCACTTCTCCCATTAGTCAATAGACTCTCCTAAAGGGGGCGCGGGCCGTGGAGAAACCCACGTGACACAGAAACAGGAAACTGACCCTCAGTGGGCGTGTCCTTTCTGATCCGTCTCCAACTCAGCATACTTGTCTGGACCAATCAGCTTTCCTGTGAGGCGCTACAGGCAGCTAAGGGCGTGGCTTAGTGTGCGTGTGTGCGTGACGACACAGAGATGCGACTGTTGGTTCATAACAATGGCGGCTCCTGAAGTTAGCTTAATGCTACAATAGCATCAGAACTACAGAGTATATTTCCTCAAAGAAAGACTCTGAAGGATTTTCTAGTTAAAAGACGTGTTCTCTCTTCTCATGACTCGCTATAGTGAGAGTTTGATTGACAGATGGTTCAACCAATCACCTGCCAAGAAGTTTTCAATGACGGCTTCTCAGGTGTTTCTGGAGCGTCAGCTCACGTTCCAGTTGCCGCCGGATTGTGACGTAGATGTAAACATATATATACATATATATATATATATATATACGTATATATAAACATATATATGTATATATATAAACATATATATATATATATACATATATATATACAGGTTTTACAGGTTTAAAATAACTATATATTTCATGAATACATATATATATTTATTTTCAACCTCCAGCCAATCGGAGCAGAGAGGGGCGGGGCCAGAGGAATGAAACCAGAGTTTCTGTCTGACCGGTTCATGACATGCTGCTTCCAGCACTTCAAACATTCGAAGAATTTAAACTTTAAACCTTAAACTCTTCAAACATATTGTCATCTCCTGAGAGACACGGGAAATACAATTAATTTTTAAAATAATAATACAAAACATGGTATTTAAAACATGTAGCGACATAAAGATCCGATGGCTCTAATATTATGATATCTTCTTTTGTATTTATTCTACAAGAACAAACACATGGAAAAGTTACACAATACAAACTCCATAGAGAATAAACAGGTGGGGGGGAGGAGTCAGCAGGTAGAACAGGTTTGGGCGAGGCGGTCGAGTGAGCTTCACCCTCACAGTGAAAAGGAGAGAAAGAGAATCAGATTTACTTTATTACACGTCAGTAGAAGAGAAGAAACAGGATACAAAAGAAGAAGAAACAGGATTAAAGTAAGAAGAAGAAGAAGAGAAGAAGCAGGATACAAAAGAAGAAGAAGAAGAAACAGGATAAAAACAGACGAAGAAGAAGTTTGTGTTTTCCCGTGAAGAAAGATTGAAGAAGAAGAAGCTGATGACTCAACAGGTGAGTCAGGTGAAGTGAACTTCTGTTTTGAAGTTTTCTTCAGTATCTTAGTGGTATTTGTACATATATATGTATTTATTAACTGATATTAACTAATAACTAATAGTAGCTCTTTTACTGGGTCTCTCTCTCTCTCTCTGTCTCTCTCTCTGTCTCTCTCTCTCTCTCTCTCTCTCTCTCTCTCTCTCTCTCTCTCTCTCTCTCTCTCTCTCTCTCTCTCTCTCTCTCTCTCTCTCTCTCTCTCTCTCTCTCTCTCTCTCTCTCTCTCTCTCTCTCTCTCTCTGTCGTTCTGTCGTCGGTTCACAAACAGGCCTGTGTAGCATTGTTAGCGTGTTAGCATCAAATTAGCAACAACATTTTCACAATGAAAGTCTCACCGAGCTGATTTAATGCAACAGGAAGTATGTTTACAGTTCATACGTAAACACTGTAAATAACAGTAAAGGGAAATTTAGAAAAGTGAAGTTTTGTAAAGTAAAACAAAGTTAAGTGAAATTAATTATTCTTATTAACTGAATTCATATTACACATTGTAGTCAAAGTATCATAGTTATTCTTTCTCTCTCGCTCCTCTTAGAGTGCTCCCTGATTGGCTGGCTCCCTAATTGGCTGGGTCCCTGATTGGACTGCTCCCTGATTGGCTGGCTCCCTGATTGGCTGGCTCCCTGATTGGCTGGCTCCCTAATTGGACTGCTCCCTGATTGGCTGGCTCCCTGATTGGACGGCTCCCTGACTTGTTGATCGAGCGTCTTTAGCCCCGCCCTGCTGTGACGCGTCGCCATGTTGTCAAACATCCACGTCTCCCCTGACAACCCGTACGGTGAGGTGACCATCCCCCGGGCTAAGCTCCGCCCCTCCAATGACATGTCCACGGTGATAGCCAATCCGGGGGCTCTGAGCAGCAACGACCTGAACCCGTACAGCGCGTCCCCCCCCCCGCCCTACGTGGTGAAGGAGGCCGGCGAGGAGGAGGGGGCCGGGGGGGGCCCCCTCTGCTGCTACCGCTGCAGGAGGAGGAAGTGATGTCACAGCAGCGGGAGGAAGTGATGTCACAGCAGCGGGAGGGAGTGATGTCACAGCAGCGGGAGGGAGTGATGTCACAGCAGCGGGAGGGAGTGATGTCACAGCAGCGGGAGGAAGTGATGTCACAGCAGCGGGAGGGAGTGATGTCACAGCAGCGGGAGGGAGTGATGTCACAGGAGCGGGAGGGAGTGATGTCACAGCAGCGGGAGGGTTGTGATTGGGTTCATTTACGAAAGAAGAAACGGTGCTTTTTATTATGCTAACGTGTCTCCTCACGTCTCTTCCTCGCATCCTAGCTCCTCGCGTCCTAGCTCCTCCCAGCGAGGATGTGAGGAAGAGGAAAGGAGGACGAAGGAGCCTAAATCCTCGTTTCCTTAGCGCATGTGGAGCTGCGGCGTTTATACGTGACCTCCGTGAAGGATACACCTGTGCTTCCTCGCCCTAAGCTCCTCCTCGCCTCCTCGCCTCCTCGCCTCCTTGTGGTGCATTCCATGGATTGGAAGATCCTCGATGGCGGCGGAGGGGAAACGATTTCCGGGTCACATGATGAAGCTAAAGTTAGCGTAATGAAAAGCATCCGCAGAGAAATAAAGGAACCAAAAACTACAAAATGTTTAAACTTCCTGTTTGAGTTAAAAGAGAAAATTAAGTTTTAAAGAACCTCATAAAACATTTAAACATTTAAAAACTGATATTCAGCAGCTTCCACTCGCTGAAGAAGACCATGAGAATCAGCTGAAAGACGAGTTCATATTGAATAATAATGATAATAATAATAATGAACAGTGATTGGGATTAAATATGTGAACGTGGATCACAAAAGATTATTGAATAAAATAAAATGTTTTCACGTTTTATTTATAGATATAAAAAATTAGAAAAAAAGAAAGATTCAATAACCTTTTTTTATTCTTCTTAATGTCATTATTATTATTATTATTATTATTCAATGGAACAACATCAACACTATTTATGAATATCAATAAATCAGAACGATAAATGCAAAATTTCTCCGCTGTTGCCGTGACAACGAGACAAAATTAGTAAATAGTCATTATTACTGATTTGTTATTGGAAAATGAATCCGGTCGTTAATCTCTGCATCTGTAATTAACAGATTATGAAATAGTTAATGAATCCATAATGTTTAGTGATATAATATAAATATGAATCTATGAACAAATGAGCGTTCTCTGCTTACGAACAACTTTGTGATGTTTTTGTATTTTATATATATTTCATATTTTATACATATTTTGTTCTTTAGAGGAATTTATTTAGAGTTTCCAGACAGTATTTATATTTTTTTCACAACGATGATTTTGAACATTTTAGTATGAAGGAGTTTTTAAAGTATAAATGCAGAAAATAGAATGAGTTAGAATTAAATCACAAAGTATGAAACTGTTAATTTACTGTAAAACGTGTGTTGAGGAAATAAAGATGATGAATGTTTGTGAGTGTTTCACGTCGTATTATTTATGTAATATCTGAATATTTACAACAAACAGCTCTGATCTTTAAATAATATTTAAATGAGAATTATTAAAATATAAAATATTTTTTTACTCTTAAAATATGCACAGTATTTCTCTGAATGCTACTTGTTGCTGTCATTGGTTGAATTGCTTGAGTGTGATTGGTCGGAGTAATCACGGCAGCCAATCAGAGGCAGAGGAGGGCGGGTCATACCTTAATAAGAAAGACTAATTTGCATAACAAGAAGCTTTGATACTTAAAACATAATGCAGCAGATTTAAAGGTCTGACTGATTTGATATTTGGAAAAATCAAAGTGAAAAGCATTTTAGTAATATTGAATATAATTTGTGATTAATAATAAAAACAAATGTTATTTATCTCACAATAAACTTAATTATCCCTCAATTAATCAAAAATATTTCTCATAATTCAACTTCATTATATATTCATAATAAATATAATTAATTATCATAATGAACTCAATTATTTATTATAATGAACTTCAATAATCTTCCTGATTAAACTTAATTATTTCACACAATCAAATTGAATTATCTCTCATAATTAACTTTATTATTTTTAATAACTAACTTTATCATATCTCATTAAACATTATTTCTCTGAATAAACTTTATTATTTCTGATAATTCAACTTTATAATTTCTCATAATAAACTTTATTATTTCTCATAATTAACTTTATTATTTCTCTGATTAAATAGATTCTCCGTCTGTGTGTCTGTTGCTAGGCGACCTCAGTGAGCTGTAACCTGATAGGCTGACGTCAGCGGCCAATAGAAACCTGAGAGCTGCTCCTCTTTCTATTGGCTGATCAGGTTACAGGTGAGATTATTGATCATTTAAACTTTGAAGGACATTTTAATGTGACTGTGTGAAATATTATACAGTGTATTAAATGTTTGATGACAATATTGATAAGTTATGATCGATACTTTATATTTTATTCACACATATAATTTAAATTATTTACATAAATATGAATGTTTATAAGTTGGTGTTAAAACAGTTTTTTTTCTTTTGGTTTCATTTGTTTTAGTTTGGATCATTTTAATTTCTAGATTTTACAGGAAATGTTTCATATTTTTATTTTTTGTGGATCTAAATATATTTTTTATAAATTTGTATAACTTTTGTTTTTGTTTCTTTTAAATATATATTTAGTATTTTAAAGATAAGAATGACACATTATATTGTTTATGTAATAACACAAATAAAAGTTATCTTTACTGACAATATATAAATAATAAGTGACATTCAGTGTCTGCTGTCGGCCGAGTGAGGCTGAATTATTGATGAAGGCGACTCTCTCTTTCTCTGAGGCAGAAAGAAGAAGGACGACCACGAACTAACAGAGAAGAAGAAGAAGAAGAAGAAGAAGAAGAAGAAGAAGAAGAAAGAGATGAGAGAAAAGAAGAGAACGTAAGAGGAAAGGAGGAGAATAAACAACAAAGAAGAAGAAAGAAAAACTGGAAACAAGAAAAGAGAAACAGCTGAGAAGAAAAACTGGAGGAAATGAAAGAGTGACGGAGGAAAAGAAGAGAAGAAGAAAAGAAACTAAAATAAAGGAAGATAAAAAAGGAAAAAAGAGGAAACGGGAATAAAAGACGGAGAGAAGAAGAAATGAAACAATAACGGACGACAGGAGAAAAAGTGTCAACAACAATAAACAAGAAGACGATGTGATGTGAAGAAAAAGGAAGAAAATCCAGGTGAGTTTCTGTTTCCCTTAAAAATATATCGTCCAATCACAGCGCAGCAGGTGAGCCTCCTAAAATCTGTCTGATCGTCTGATTGGACGAATCCCACACGAAGCGGAAGTTACCGAAAAGTAATCACATTACTTTAATGGCTCAGCTGTAGAAGTTACTTTACTTTGTTTCCTGTGTTTAGTTTGAGTGAATCTATAAGGTTTAATATTTAATAAATTAATTAATAAATATATAAACAAACCCCCAAAAGAAGCTGCATTTGATCCCCGATGTTGAAGGAAACGTTGCTATTTGACTTCATCCGTCGTTAACTTATAACGTTGTTATATAATCAATCGTCATGTTTCCAATAAATTATCACGTGATTTTAATCAAACTTTTAAATGTTAAAAAGTGAATTATGCACTCGTGTAATATCAAAATATATGCAAATATCAGCTGGTTTGTTTTAACAGAGTTGGCGCTGGAGGCTCCGCACGGCTTTAATCTGCCCGTAAAAACACAGAAGAAGAAGAAGAACCCGCGAGAGAAAAATACAATGTTTTATTTGTTGTTTCATATCAGCGAGTGTTTATTCAAGCCGATATACATGTATAGTCATCGTGTGACTGAGATGGTCGATGTCATTATTTATTTATTTGATTTCATAACTCGTTTAGTGCATCAACTCCTTTTTGATAATGTCAGCTAACCTCAGCTAACGCAAGCTAACCTTAGCAAACGCTAGCTAACCTTAACAAACGCTAACGCTAGCTAACCTTAGCTAACGCTAGCTAACCTTAGCAAACGCTAGCTAACCTTAGCAAACGCTAACGCTAGCTAACGCTAGCTAACGCTAGCTAATCTTAGCTAACGCTAACGCTAGCTAACCTTAGCTAACCTTAGCTAACGTTCCAGGTGATATTCGTGATTGATTGTACGATCGATGATGACGCTTCCATCAACTTTGATTGAAACCAAAACAAAGAGAAACTCATTTTGAGTAATCCTGCTTCAGGGTCGGCCATGTTTGTTTTTATGAATTTAGCTGCTTTTCTTGGTAAGAAGCGTTTCGATTGGCCCGGCGTGCCTGTGATCTGATTGGTTCAGGTCCTAAGTCCTGACCAATCAGGACGGGCGTCCAATCAAACAGGTCTGAGATGTAAACATCCTGTAAAGGTTCTGCAGGTCGTGATGGATCTGAAACGTCCTGCTGATCAATACTACCGTGAACTATTAATGTAAATGTTGTATTATATTATAAATAATAAAATAAATATTCTTCCATTGACGAATAAACAAACTATTCTTTCCGTCTATTAGAACAAAATGTCGGACGACAGAAAAGAAGAAGAAGAGGAAGAGGAGGCGGAAGAGGAAGAGGAGGAGGAAGAGGAGGAAGAAGAGGAGGAAGTGACCTGTCAGCCCCTCCCCCCTCCGCCCTCCTCTGTTGCCGTGGAGACGATGATGTCACTGAGGAGGCGGGACCTGGCGTGCATCGTGTGCTTTGGCAGCTACGACCTGGCGACGCGGTTGCCGCGGCGACTGCACTGCGGCCACGCCTTCTGCCAGGCCTGCCTGAAGCGGCTGGACACGGTCATCAACGAGCAGGTGAGCGGTGACGTCATCGGGCAGGTGAGCGGTGACGTCATCGACGGGCAGGTGAGCGGTGACGTCATCAGGCAGGTGAGCGGTGACGTCATCAGGCAGGTGAGCGGTGACATCATCGACGAGCAGGTGAGCGGTGACGTCACCGACGGGCAGGTGAGCGGTGACATCATCGACGAGCAGGTGAGTGGTGACGTCATCGACTCACCTGAGCTGCCGATGTCGTCATCCAGAGTTTGACCGAGCGTTGAAAGGAGTTGAAGTGGAAATCTTGAACGAAAATCAGTGCGTCTTTAAGTTCACGAGGTTAAAGAAGATGAAGGTAAAACTCTGTGAATGAAAAGCAGAAGTTGGAAGAGTTGAAGAGGATTTTGTTGTTGTTGGAAACTTGAAAGCAGTTGAAGTGTCAAAGTGAAGCGTTAGAAGTAGTTTGTAAGGTATATGTAACCAATGGAAGCAGATCAACGAAAGGATGAGAAATGAAAGCAGTTGAAGTGGAATCACTGAGGACAGTTGAAGTGAGTTTCATAGTAAAAGATGAGCAGCTGAAGTGTCAACGTGTTGGAAACGAGATGAAATCAATGAAAGGGTGTGGTTGGTGGTTGTGTTGTTGTGTTTGAAAGCAGTTGAAGTGTCATTTAAAGTGTAACTTCAGACACTTTGAACAGAATGAAATGTGTTTTAAGTAAAAAGTTTGTGTCTAAAAATGACATCATGTTCACCTCCTCACTACAACTCCCATGATCCTTTGCTCCCCCCCCCCCCCAGGTGTGGATCCCGTGTCCTCAGTGTCGACAGAACACGCCCCGGCCCCGAGGAGGCGCCGCGGGTCTGGACCTGGACCTGGCCTCCTTCCTGGGAGTGAAGGCCCAGCAGACCTGCACCTCCTCCTGCTCCTTGTCCTCCTGGAGCTCCGGCCGCAGGGAGGGGCCGCTGGCCGGGGACACGGCCCAGGACGGGAAGCTGTGGCTGGGCAAGGAGGTCCCCGACGACGGCTGGTCCCACGGAGGTCTGGCCGAGCCGCGGTTCCATCGCTACGGAAACTGCTGCCCGCCGCCTTCCTATTGGCTGTGCTGCCTGTTCTGCTGCCCGGGGCGGGGCTAAGACGGACCAATGAGCGAGCTCGCTTTAGCTCCTTTAAGTTGGTGAACGTATTCTGAGTGGTGTCAAAAAAACTACAATAAATAAACATGTGACGTGTTTCTGAGGTTCATAATTAATTTAGAAACGAGAGGAACTTCTATAAAATATGAACATTATTGTAGAATAATAAAGTATCAAGTTAAATCTAAATGTGTTTTATACTAATAATACTAATAATAATAATAATAATAATAATAATATTATAAATTGTATTCTAAGTGGAATAAAGACAAAACTGCTGAGAAAGAAATATTTATTCATAATTACATATTTTACAAAAAGTATAGAAGCTTAACTAATTAAAACAGTTAGCATTCAGTAACATGATCTTTTTGTCCAATCACAGGCAACCTGTTGGGTTTCAACCAATCAGAACGTGAGCTTGCTAGGCGACCGCTCTGATTGGTTAAAAGCAGAAACAAAAAGGCCCTTTTTAACAAAAAAAGAGAACAATAAAGCTTCAGACATTCAAACTGCGTCAGTGGACGGACGACTTCTTATTTTAACATGATGTTTGACGTAATAATTAGTTTGTTAGACGTGAATGTTTTAGGTTTTTGGTGAGTTGAAAGGAATACTTCTTGGTTGGTTCGACACAGAGACACGACAGAAAAAAAAGACAGCGCTTTGGCGTTCAACCCCCCCCCCCATGAGGCACAATGCATTCTGGGAGTCTGAGTCCTCTCTATGTCCTCCACAGGATATTTGTGACTGAGAATAATTCCCACAATGCCATAAACAGGATACCTGTCCTTCATTGGACGGCAGCAGTTCCTCGTCTTCAGGCCCCGCCCTCTGAGCGTGCAGCTCGGCCAATCAGAGGCTGCCGAGCCCCTCCCCCACTCTGATTCGCTGTCCCGGCTGCAGGTTGAAGCTGAAGTCTTTCGGCGCTTCGAACAGCAGAACGATGGTGGAGCCGAGGTTAAACTCCCCCACCGCCGCCCCCTTCTGTAAGACCACGCCCTCTCCATCAGAGGCCACGCCCCCTTCACCCGGCGCCTTCAACGATTGGTCGTCGACGTCCACGTAGCTGCGGTCGTGGAATGATCCTTTATTATAGCGGGGAGCGTTGGTCTGAAGCTCCTGAGGACGAAAAATAATAATAATTAATATTAAATTACATATTAATATTATGAATATTAACCTAATAATCTAATTAACAGACTAATTGTAACATAACGACACATCCAACTAAATAAAATAAATAAATCCATTCATGTATTCATTATACAATATTTAGTTTGTTGTAAAGTGATTTTAATATATATTTATTTTAAATGGTAAATACGTGCTACATGACTACGACATTGTAAAACTACAGTCAACATTTCCATAAATATAAATATTAATATATAGTAAATATATAAATACTGTATTAACAAAATTAGTTTATTAAAATAGATAAGCCTTACCTTTCTAATTTTTTATAAAATAATAGAATTGATAGAATTTAAATGTACAACAAGAAATACTAAAGGATCAAATTGTCTTCATCAGAATCGTCTGAACGTATAAAGAGTAAAGACTGAACCTGGTCGAAGTAAACTCTGATGGAGCCGACGTTCGTGGCTCCGACCGCCGTTAACGAGAAGAAGCCGTGCTGCCATTGGCCGGTCAGCGCCACGCGCTCGTTAAGGCAGAACAGCTCTTTCACCAGACGAGCCACGCCCGGGTTAACGGACAATAACGAGCCTAACGAGGAGGGGGAGACAGGGAGACAGGTGAGACAGGGAGAGAGGGAGACAGGTGAGACAGGGAGAGAGGGAGAGAGGTGAGACAGGGAGAGAGGGAGAGAGGTGAGACAGGGAGAGAGGGAGAGAGGTGTGAGAGAGAGAGAGACAGGTGAGACAGGTGAGCGAGGTGAGACAGGGAGAGAGAGGTGAGAGAAGGAGAGAGGTGAGACAGGTGAGACAGGTGAGACAGGGGAGACAGGGGAGACAGGTGAGACAGGGAGAGAGGTGAGACAGGTGAGACAGGTAAGAGAGGGAGAGAGGTGTGAGGGGAGACAGGGAGACAGGGGAGACAGGTGAGACAGGGAGAGAGGTGAGACAGGGAGAGAGAGGTGAGAGGGAGAGAGGAGAGAGAGGTGAGACAGGTGAGCGAGGTGAGACAGGGAGAGAGAGGTGAGAGAGAGAGAGGTGAGACAGGTGAGACAGGTGAGACAGGGGAGACAGGGGAGACAGGTGAGACAGGGAGAGAGGTGAGACAGGTGAGACAGGTAAGAGAGGGAGAGAGGTGTGAGAGAGAGAAAGACAGGTGAGACAGGGGAGACAGGTGAGACAGGGAGAGAGGTGAGACAGGGAGAGAGAGGTGAGACAGGGAGAGAGGGAGAGAGAGGTGAGACAGGTGAGCGAGGGAGAGAGAGAGAGAGAGAGAGAGAGAGAGAGAGAGAGAGACACACAGGTGAGTGAGGGAGAGAAAGGTGAGACCGAGAGAGAGAGAGAGAGAGAGACAGACAGACAGGTGAGACAG